>OY987255.1:40854442-40941536 GCA_963920725.1 Rhamphomyia laevipes
AATAAGGTAGATTAGTAATATAAGCAAGGAGCAATAGTGATATCGATAATTTAACGCAATTAGTAAATTCAATAACAATTAATAATAATAGAAACGAAAATATTTTTTTTTTCGCAAATAAATAACAACACGCACAACAATTCTAATACTCCTACAAGAAACATGGCCACCTTATCCCTCAATATAGATCCATTAAAATACCTCCAAAACTTCCCGAATTTTTTGGCGACTATAGAGAGTTACAAAATTTCATAAATTTAATCGACAAAATTCATCCCATTCTGTTAAAATACGATGACCTAGGACAAAGGATATTTTCTGATTTAATAAAATCAAAACTAAAAAAATAAAGCTAGGGAAGTAATTGAAATAAATAATCACGTTACTGGTTGGCTGGAAATAAAAGAAATCTTAATAAATAATTTTGCAGATAGATTAAGCCTAGAAGAATTATTCGACCAATTACGTGGTACGACCTTCAAAGGAAACTGTATAGATTTTTATAACGAAATAAAAATTAATTTAATGTTAAATTAATAAAATATTAAAAATAAGATTTAACAGTTGTAGGAGTTATTGATAGAACTCATATAATGATCTTCAGACCACCAGAAAATGAGCATATGTTTTATTACAGAAAAGGAAGACATAGTCTAAATGCTATGATAGTAAGAAATTACAAATAATATATTGCATATTAACAATAAAATCATTTTAGACCAAATTCATTATTTAATAATATTCAGTCAAGAGCAAGAAATGTAATAAAACGGTGTATCGGAAGATTAAAAAGTATGTATAGCAACATTCTTTTACTTTAATAATATTGTATTTATTCTATATTATATAAATTTTAGTGAAATGGCGTATTATCTTCGAGGAAAGAAAATGTAGATATTCGCCAAGTAAAGTTGTAAAAATTATTAATGTATGTGCTGCCCTTCACAACATATGCTGTGAATACAACGTTCCTCTGCCAGAGGAAAACACTTATATTTTTCCACCAGGAGCATTACTATGTAATTCGGTTCTAACAAGAAAATTTTTCGAACGTGAGATCCGTTTCGATTGAAAATTGGCACTATGTAACATTTTCGGACCGAACAAAAGTGCTGTCATTTATAATTGATAATCTGCTAATTCCACATACGTTGAATTTGTGTCAGGTAGTAAATAATTTTTTTTTTTTGTCAAACAAAATAATTTTTTTTTAGTTAAAAAGTTGAGTAGCTAGTTCATTTTAAAATTTAAAAAATAAAATAATTATTTATAAAAATGGATACCGTGGATAAAGGAAGTGGATTAGAGAATTCAAATATTTTAGAATTAGGAAATCAAGGATAAATTTAAATTTCAAGAGTATAATGCAAATTACAATCAAAGTTTATTTTTTATTTTACTTTTATTATAAACTTTCGATTTTCTAGAGAATCATTTCTATATGTTTTGGATGAAATAAAAATAAATGATGAATTAAAAGATTCATATCGAATAACATCTATTTCTAAAATAATTAAGTTGGCAGCTACTTTAAAATTCCTTGTTCAAGGAGGGTATCAACATCAAAGTGGACAAGATTGGGATGCTTCCACAAGTTATTAAACTTATTTCTACATTCGCAACTTTTTAAAAATCTCTTCGTTTAATCAATATGTTGCTTCATGTATTCCACCATTGTTGCAAATTGTTGTTCCTTGTATTTACATTTTTAGCTTATCCCTGAAAGAATAAAAAGAACATTTTCTCTTTTAAATTTTACTATTATGTAATAAATAAAACAAATTATTATAAATTTTATATTTTTAAGTACGATTAATAGTTTAAAATACTAACATTTTTCAAAAAACCAATAAAAACGCTTTTTTCTTAAATCGAATAATATTTCACTATTAAAATAGTTACCGAACAAAATATTCGAATAACCGAATTGAAAAATTTGAATAAACGAATTCACTAGTATCAAATATTCGATTTAAACTGTCATCAAAATGGCATCACTGAAATTTAATTTACGGATTTCAAAATATTCGATTATGGATTCTGTAGTGGGAAGTGTTCGTTTTCGAACAAAAATACAAACGGATCGCATTGCATAGTAGCCCACCTGAATCAACAATCTATACAAACAGCACATCAACATCAACAAGAGAAGCTCAACAAATCCGCAATTCTATAAGAGATAGTTTAATCATTTCATAATTTTCAAAACATATTTTGATGAAGACAAAATAATACAACAAAATTATTTATTTATTTTGAATTTATATTTTTTTTTATATTATTATAAATTTCAAATTAAAAAAATCTTTCATAGGGAAAAAAACTTAAAATAATTAATCCAAAATTTATATTTTTTTTTTAAATATAAAGATGACAAATAACATAAACAAAAACAAAATAATTAACAACTTTCATAGTTTAAAACAAAAACAAAATAAATAAATACTTTCATAGCTTAACAGAAACGAAACTATTTTAAATCAAAATCGTTTTAATTCACACAATATATGTTATAGTTCTTATAATAAATAATTATTTTTATTTAACTCCATTAACCGAAGTTCGTTAGATGTTTTTGCTATCTCAAGCTCCAATACTCACAGTTTTAATTCGTCTTCTTTAAATTTATTATTTTTTTCGTTTTGAACTAAAAATAATAATCTTTCAACTCAATTATTGTATTCCAAAAGTGCTTCATTTTGTGTATTAAATTTTTCTTGCAATTCAATTTGTTGCTTTTGATATTCGAATTGCTTTTTTTGGAATTCATTCCTTTGTGTATTTTTATTTTGTAATTTATATATTGATTTGATTGGCTAGACATATTTGGTTCATTTAATTATAATACATTCCGTTCAATTGATAATTGCTGATTTATATGTTGACTCAATGAATTTGATTGTGGTATATTTTGTTGACTTGATGTATTTTCACCACTAGGAGGAGTATTATATTTGAAGTTAATATATTCCTCATCAAGATATAACGCATTCATATCAAACTCTTCATTGGATATTTCGTCGACAATGTTGCTTGAATTACATTTAGTTATAATACTATATTTATTATTATAATACGTTATATGATAATCATACTTACGATTTGAATTGCTACCAAAGCTTTTATCTCCAGGTATGCCGCTGACTGTAGATTCAAATCCACATGCTGAAATTATGGTTTCATCATTTTCATTTAACACTTGTGTAGTAAACAAGTGGTGAGCTATCTCCTGTTATTGATGAGCTTTTTTTATCTATATTTGCGTAGTGTCCAAACCTGCAATTTTAATAATTAATTTAATTTTTTTTGCATTGCATACGAATATAAATTTCTTCTTACTCTTTTCCATTCTGAAACACTTTTAATTGGCATTTAATATTTTTTTAGATCTTCCCACAAGTTGTTCGCTTAAATGTTGTTAAAAGTTTAAATTGCTCTAAATTTGCATTGATTTTCGACCTTATTTGTAAAAAAACCAAAATATTATAATTAGTTTCAGTAAATAAATAATACGCAATAATGATTTGCACTTATAACTTAAATTTTTATATTATACTTCATTATAATTTTGTTTTAATTAAAAAATAACTAATTTTTAAAATTGCGCTAACTAATTTTTAAAATTCATATTTTTTTTTCATATTTTGAATTTATATTTTCAAAAATATTACAAATATTTTGCATTTTTCACAATATTTTGAAAGGTGATACCTAATTTGCTGTCGCCCTAAAACAACACAAATTAGCGACAACCACAGTTATTATCACTTTACATAATACTTTACAAGTAGTGTATTTATATATGTTCTAGTGCAAAGGAAATGAGCAAAAATAATGAATATATTGAAAATAAATTCTATGCTGCATACAAATTAAAGAGCATTTTAAGAATTTTTGCACATTAATTATTAAGTAATTTTCACTTTAATGAAATTCGACACCGCTTTAATTTAATTAAAAAATTTATACTTAATTATAATTCCAGTTTTTTTTCTACTTCCGGTCAAGAATAATAATGTAATATGATCTAAATTAATTTACTTTCCTAAAACTTTTGGTAATTTTAAGGGTCAATGAATTGATTCGAATGCACGTCCATTAATATTGTTTTTTCACGTTTAAAATTTAGCGTAACCAGATAATTAATTAAAAAGATCAAAATATGGGAAATAAAATCCATGCCCCATACAAAATATTGCACATTTTGCTCATTTTTGCACATTTTAATAGTTTATATGAATTAAGTAATTCTTCGAAAATGTGCAAAATATTGAAAATAAATCTCACACCCCATACAAAATAATGTACATTTTGTTCATTTTTGCACATTTTAATAGTTTATATGAATTAAGTAGTTCTTCGCAAATGGGTATAATATTGAAAATAAGTCCCATACCCCATACAAAATAATGCACATTTTGCTCATTTTTGTACATTTTAATAATTTATATGAATTAAGTAATTCTTCGCAAAGGGGTAAAATATTGAAAATAAATCCCATAGCACATACAAAATAATGCACATTTTGCTCATTTTTGTACATTTTAATAATTTATATGAATTAAGTAATTCTTCGCAAAGGGGTAAAATATTGAAAATAAATCCCATACCCCATACAAAATAATGCACATTTTGCTCATTTTTGTACATTTTAATAGCTTATATGAAAATAACAATTCTTCGCAAATGGGTAAAATATCGAAAATAAATTCCACACCCCATACAAAATAATGCACATTTTGCTCATTTTTGCACATTTTAATAGTTTATATGAAATAAGTAATTCTTCCCAAATGTGCAAAATATTGAAAATAAATTCCATACCATTCAAAATAATGCGCATTTTGTTCATTTTTGCACATTTTAATATGAATGAAATGAGTAATTCTTTAAAAATGGAGAAAAATAAATCTCCAACTCCATAAAAAATTATAAACATTTCGTTCATTTTTGAACGCATTAAGTTACGATTAAAAATATTTATACTTAAGCACAATTTTAAATGTTTTTTACTTCCGGCTAAGGGTAATATATAGCACGATCTAAATGGATTTTTTTTTACTTTTCAAAAAGTTTTAGGAATTTTATGAGTCAATAAATTGAATTGGTACATTACATATTATTTTTTCCCACTTTTAAATTTCGCATAAATTTTCAGCCTATCAATTTTAGCGATTTAATTATAATTTAACAGGAATTAATTCGTTTTTGTCAAATCAATTATTATCGGAACAATAATATGTTGTATATTATATTAAAATCCTGATTTTTGTTAATTTTATTAATTAAGTAATAAGAAATTATTATTAACGTAAATTTGGCAACCTATCACAAATAATTTTAAAGATAAATATTTTTCTCAATTAAATTTGTCAATTCATCAATTAATAATTCATTAATCAAATATTTTTTTTATATTCTTAAACGTCTGCTTTTGACTTTGTATGCGATTACTTTTAAACGTCTGCTTTTGACTTTGTATGCGATTACTTTTAAACGTCTGCTTAATTCACTAAAAGTAATGCCATGATTTTTAAACGTTTACAAGTAATCGCATTAAAAGTTAAAAGTAGCGCCGCTCAAAGTAGTTCGCTAAAAGTAATGCCATGATTTTTAGACGTTTAAAAGTAATCGCATTAAAAGCCAAAAGTAGTTCACTAAAAGTAATGCCATGATTTGTAGACGTTTAAAAGTAATCGCATTAAAAGCCAAAAGTAGTTCACTAAAAGCTATACCATGATTTTTAGACGTTTAAAAGTAATCGCATTAAAATCCAAAAGTAGTTCACTAAAATAATGCCATGATTTTTAGACGTTTAAAAATAATCTCATTTAAAGCCAAAAGTGGTTCACTAAAAGCAATCCCATGATTTTTAGACGTTTAAAAGTAATCGCATTAAAAGTCAAAAGTAGTTCACTAAAAGCAATCCCATGATTTTTAGACGTTTGCAAGTAATCGCATACAAACTCAAAAGTATCGCCGCTTAATTCGCTAAAAGTAATGGCATGATTTTAATCGCATTAATAGTCGACAGTAGCGCCGCTTAAAGTAATTCGCTAAAAGTAATGCGATGATCTTTAGACGTTTATATGTAAGCGCATTAAAACTAAAAATTACGCCGCTTAATTCACTAAAAGTAATGGCATGATTTTTTATGGGGCACACGTTTTAAAGTAATCGCATGAAAAGTGAAAAGCAAAAAAATTACTTGTTTACCCAAAATTTTAAGCGCGAGAAGCAAAACGATTTTATGATCTGCAAAAGATTTATCAACATTAAAGATTTTTATTACCGTTAATTGGCTCAAATGTTTTTAACTCAGGTCTTTTTTAAGGTTTTTGGAAAATTTATAGCAGAAAATCTAAAGCAAGAAAATTCATAGTCAAAAAGTCATCGCACAAAATTGATCGTTGGGCAAATTCGTCGCAGGAAATTTCATCGCTGAAAATTAATCGCTGAGAAAATTCATAGCCAAGAAAAATTCATTGCAGAAAATTAATCACTAGGAAAATTCGTCGCACAAAATTAATCGCTGACAAAATTCATCGCAGAAAATTAATCGCTAGGAAAATTCATTCCAAGAAAATCCATCGCAAGAAAAATTCGTAGCCAAGAAAAAATCATAGCAGAAAATTAATCGTTAGCAAAATTCAACGCAAGAAAACTTCATCGCTGAAAATTAATCGCTAGGAAAATTCATCACAAGAAAATCCTTCGCAAGAACAAGAAAATCCTTCGCAAGAAAACTTCATACCCATAAAAAATTCATCACAGAAAATTCATCGTCAAGAAAAATTCATTGAAGAAAATTAATCACTAGGAAAATTCATCGCAGGAAATTTTATTGCAGAAAATTAATTGCTAGCAAAATTCATCGCAAGAAAATCCATTGCAAGAAAAACTCATAGCCAAGAAAAAATCGTAGGAGAAAATTAATCGTTAGCAAAATTCGTACAAGTAAATTTCATTGCAGAAAATTGATCAGAAGAAAATCGTTCGCAAGAAAACTTCATACCCCTAAAATATTCATCGCAGAAAATTAATCGCTAAGAAAATTCATCGCAAGAAAATCCATTGCAAGGAAAATAAAATTCATTAAATAGTATGAAACTCGGATTATAAATGCAATAATAACATAATTTGAAGTATGATGGAGAGAATATAAAAAAAATTAATTAATTGAAAAACAATTAATTTTATGAAGAAGTATCAATAAGTTTAAAAAAAATATAAAATGTACTTTATACAGGCTCATAAATCTGCTGAAAGTACTAATTTAAGATCAACAGATATATCGCGTAACTAATCTTAGTATCGAATTTAATTGAAAACGGGTAAAACTTACTTTAAATGATTTTTTGAACTTATAATATTTAAATTGAAATTTCAGAATGATCCCGCTGAAGTTTCCTAAATAAAAATATTATACTGTGAGGATCCGAATCACAGAAAATTATTCGCTAAGAAAATTCATCGTCAAGAAAAATTCATTGCACTAGGAAAATCACTAGGAAACTTCATCGTAGGAAATTTTATTGCAGAAAATTAATTGCTAGCTAAATTCATCGCAAGAAAATCCATTGCAAAATCCGAATTTATATTTTAATTTTTGGATTCATATACATTCCATCGAAATTCGAAATCGACATCAATTAAATAATGTATTATATGCTTAATAATTAATAATAATTATTGAATTGAATTTAGGAAGTAAAAAAATTAAACTTGAACTTAAGTATAAATATTTTTAATTTTCGCGAATACTTATCAATTTGACGCTAAAATTCACAAAACTTTTCAACTAATCAATAGGTAAAATAAATTAGTTGTATAATGAATTATTAATTGACGAATTAACAGATTTAATTGAGAAAAAAAAATATTTATCTTTAAAATTATTTGTGATAGATTTTCAAATTTACGTTAATAATAATTTCTTATTATTTAATTAATAAAATTAACAAAAAATCAGGATTTTAATAAAATATTTATAATTAAATTCTTTGCCACATCATATTATTGCTCCGATAATAATTGATTTGACAAAAACGAATTCTTTCCCGTTAAATTATAATTAAATCGCTAAAATTGATAGGCTGAAAATTTAAGTAATGACTTATGCGAAATTTAAAAGTGGGAAACAACAATATATAATGCACCAAATCAATTTATTGACTCATAAAATTCCTTAAACTTTTAGAAAAGTAAAAAAATTAGAACAATTTAGATCATGTTGTAATATATTATTCTTAGCCTGAAGTAAAAAGAAAATTAATATTACGCTTAAGTATAAATCTCTGACTACGTGCCAAAACCATTTTATTCAGAATTTCAAAAAAAAATTTACTTCACCTAAGCCAAGTTCAATGACAATCGAATATTTTAGCTAAAACATCTAACTCGATCTGAATGTAATATTTTGCGCAATTCTACATTGATGAATTAATTGCGGCCCAAAAAAAATGGTTGCCAAGCAATTAACCGTTTAGTTTCCCAGGAAGTTTAGAATTAATTGTAAAACTATCCACATATGGATAAAAAATCTTAATATAATACTATTGTCAAATGTAAAAGTAGCAGAACATTATCGATAAAAACGGTTTTCTGGAAAGCTATAAATCATTACTTAAGTGCTTTTGTCCCTCTGCCAGAGAAATATTTTTAATCGAAAGTTAATGCGGTGTCAAATTTCTTATTTTCGATATTTTATACGAATTTATTTCAATAGTTTATATGAAATGCGCAAAAATGAATAAAATGTTTATAATTTTATATGGAGTATGGAATTTATTTTCAATATTTCGCCCATTTCAGTTGAGTCTGAATTAATTGACCCTTAAAATTCCCGAAACTTTTGGAAAAGTAAAAAAAAATCTATTTAGATCGTGCTATATATCTCGACCGAAAAGACAAAACAGCTTAAGTTGACATAAGCATGAAATTAGTTATATATTATATTACATCTCTCTTTATTCTTTTTTCCGTTATCAGCTTTCTTACCGTAGCTATATGCAAAAACTTAATAGCTTAAGTCAGTAAGAGGAAATTGTTCCAAATCCAAAATAGCTTATGTAAGTTTAAGCTATTTTGCCATTTTTACATCATTCAGTTTAATTAGGAACAATAACTTATGTTATAACCTTATAACATTACAATTTTTTTAAATTTGCTTATGTCGATTTAAGTTTTTTTTCCATATTTTGTTTAGCGCATATATAAATCTAAAGTGGACTTTAGCTATTTTGCCATATTTTCTTTTAGTACATTGCTAACTCTAAAGTCGACTTAATGTATTATTGGAAAATGAAATTTCAATTTATGTTGAAAAATAAATTTTTCCAAATTGGTTTAAGTATACTTTAGCTATTTTGGTTGTCTTTATTCTGGAAAAATTTAAAAAATAAGTCTACACAAGTTATTCTTCCTATTACAATGTGTAGATAATAGTTGAACTTAGGTTAGTTTTCATAGTTATTTGCAATTAGTGAATCGATGTTGAACTTGAATGCATTTGTTTAGTATAATAATTATTAATAAATTGCTAAATACTGATATAATAAAGGTTGAATAATAATATTTAATTATAATTTAAATTGAATTTTACATAAAGTGAAAAATTATAATAAATATTATTTTAAAATGAAACGAAATGAAAAAATGTTATAACTGGCTTTAAAAGATGAAAATAAAAAAAAATATAAGAAAGATGTGGGATCCAAATACCAATCCAATGTTGCTATTGGTAAGTTTTGTGAATAGTGTTTTAAATTTTTAAATGTATCTTAAACCAAATTTATACAGGAAGTCAACCTTTGGTTATGGAAAAAAGACTCAACAATCGAGTGAATAAATTTCCAGGTTTTTATTTCTTTATTTCGTTTTATTTAATAAATTTCTATAATATGCGTAGGCTCTGCAATCCCAGTTGAAGAAATGATATTTGAACCAGTAGTTCCAAATGAAAAGGCTGTAAGCTATAGCTTAGGTGCATTAATACGAGAAAGCCTAAAAGTAGGTGACAATATTTAAAGATAAATATTTTCATTATGACCAACTTAAATCTTTTGATAATAATTTAAATAACGTAAAAATCGTAAATTGGAAATATACTGATATGAGAGTAGATGGTGACGAGATTTGTGAATCTGATGGTATAATGCAATTTGCTGATTTGACCAATACTTATTCAATACCGGAGGCTGTGAATAATTTTGAGGACGATGATGATAGTTGTGAAGATCCTGATTTTCTACCCACTTCAACACCATCCATATCTAGCAGCGACAGCATTATTGTTATGGGTTTGAATCTAGAAGATAATTTGCGTACGGAAAATTTTGAGCGTGTAATAAATACTAATGAAAAAATAAAAAATCTAGACAGTTAAAACGAAACACTGGTAAGTCCTAAAATACTTCGAAAGGAAAAACTATATTACAAAGATCGTTTGAAAAGCTATCTAATTGTCGCCGTAAATATAATAATAAGATTACCGAAAACGAACAAGAAACAATATTTCAACAGTATTGGAGTCTTGGTAGTTACAATTTACGTCAAATGTTTTTACGAGGATTAATTGAAATTGTTCCGAAAAAAACACAGCGAATTAAAACAAATGCCACGCAAAGAAATCGTGAAAACTCCAACTATTATTTTTTAGAAATCAGAAAAAAAAGAATTATTGTATGTCAAAAGTGTTTTAAAGATACTTTAGGAGAGACTGATTCTTTTATTAAATCTTTTATTAAGAAAAAATTACATGATGATCAAATTATGCTTGATAACAGAGGATCGCATATTCCTGCTAATAAACTTGATGAAGATAAGATATCTAAAATAAAAAATCATATCAACAGCTATCCGGCATACGAAAGCCATTATACCAGACAAGCATCGCAATTAAAGTATCTTCAAAGCGACTTAACATTGAACAAAATGTATAGCAAAATTATAAAGCCTGTATCGATTACTAAATACGCAGAAATTTTCAGAACAATGAACATTAAGTTCAAAGCTCCACATGCTGATACTTGTAATAAATGTGATATCTTGAAGGCCAAAATTGATCTAGCTGTTGGAGAAGAATTATCTGTACTCAAAGCCGATCAAGAAAGGACCAAAGCGAAGCAACTATAGCATACAAAGCTAAATCGAACGATAAAATATTAGCACCTTCAGATGCGTCAGTTAAGGTTTTAACATTTGATTTGCAACAATGTTTGCCAACTCCATTTTTAAAAAAATCGGTGTCCTTCTACAAACGTTCATTATGGACATTTAATTTAACAATACACGATTGTACTCTAGGACTACCTTATTGCTTTATGTGGCATGAAGCTTTAGCTCGACGTGGAGGGAATGAAATCGTTTCTTGTACTTTTTCCCACATCAAGTCATTACCTGAAACTGTAAATCATTTGATTTTATACAGCGATAATTGTACTGGACAAAATAAAAATAAATTTGTGGCCGCGATTTTCTTAACTTTAATTTTCAACATAAATAATATAGAAATTATTGACCACAAATTTTTGATCGCTGGACATACTCATAATGAGTGTGATGTTGACCATTCTCAAATTGAAAGAAAAAAGAAAAAAACTACAGCACAAATTTGCTAACACCAAATTTATTTGGAGAAAAATTGATTCAAATGGAAATCGTTTTAATTGGCAAAAAGTTCAGTGGTTACGATATACCAAGGAATTTGGTGAAATACAATATAAAAATTCTGTGAATGAAGATGAACCATTTAAAATTTTGAATTTGAGGCAACGCGGATTTAGCTCGATTTATGACAATAACTTACCATTATGTTACAGATCTGGTCAAATTAAAATTAGTATCCTCAATGTATTAAACTTGATCGATACAAATTATCACAACTTTTATAAAAACTTACCCACTGAAGATATGCCTGACTATCATCCTGATTTAACAGAAATTGAAGATACTGAAAACGATACAAATTAATAATATATGTTACATTATAATAAATATTTTAATAATATAAATTTATGAAATTGAAAAGTTTTGGATAGTTTTTGACTTTTTTTCTTTTGTATACGTGTTAATCTTTTGTATTAATTATTTTATAATAAAACCCATTAAAAATTGATTTGTTTTTTAATTATTATTTTATAATACAAATCTAATTAAAATAGCTTATGTATTTCAATTTGTTAAAGTATACAATGTCAAACTAGCTTATGTCGACTTATAAATACAAATATATGAAATTGTGTTTAACCAAAATAGCTTAAGTGACTTAATTTCACTACTGCCTTATTTTAAAAGGTACCAAAACAGCTTAAGTATAAAAAATATTAATAAAATTTAAATGATAAGAATTATTGACCAAATTGTATATCTAAATATTAATACCTTGTAATTGCTTTGTTTTTAAATCATTTTTCTTAACTTATAATAAATGGTTTTTTTTACAGACTTGTTTTAACATTAACAATGTATTAGAGAAAAACTATCATTTTAGACTTAAGCTGTTTTGCTTCATATATCTAAAGATATATGAAGCTTTGCGGTCGAGATGCAAAAAAAAATAATAATTGAGATTTTAATTGATTTATCCATTTTCGATATCAAGGAATCCGAATCCGTGATAAAAATTTCTGTGTCCGCCGTACGCCGTACGCAGAGTAAAAATGCTCTTTTAGCAATGCTTAGAAATAGTAGTAAACCAATTCCGATTTTGACAAAATTTACCAGAAATGTAAACAAATATTGGAAGTATGTCCTGGTGGGATGCATTTTCAAATAAGACAATTGCAACACCCTTAATAAGGGGTCGAACACACCTCTTTTTATGCACACGAAAAAACACTGCTTATATATTATGGGATTTTAATGCCGTTTCCTCAGTACGTACATACGTACTGGACCCAGCGTGGTCTATGCGACGCTCGGCCGCCACTATAACCTTCCTCAGTACGTACATACACACTATCTAATTAAATTTTTAAAAAATGGGGGTACCAGACGCAGCCCTACGTTTTTATGGGGCTTAGAAATTTGAATTTTGGTAATTTAAAATAGCCATAAAATCATCTTTATTGAAACTAGCATATTGAACTTTCTACATAAGGTAGAGAGGTAAAAGTATTTTGAAATTATATGGAAATTAACCCCCTCAACTCTTCCAGGTTACAATGGGTTGGTGTTTATAAAATAAGTTACACCCCCTCTGTGCAGGGGTAGATTTAAAAACTGAGAAAATAATTTGTTAATAATATAGTCTTACATCTTTACCGAAAAAATTAACCCTCTAACCTCAACCCCCTCTATTTTACAGGGGGACAAGGTAAACATTTTGAAAATTCATACATTTTCTATTTAAATTTAATTTTTTTAATATTTAAAAGTCCATAAAACTAAACTTTAAAAGATGGGATGGTTTAACTTTTAACTTAGGTCTACCAGATTAGATTCTTTCTAAATAAATTCATTTTGTTACCACCCGCCCCCTTTGGGTGGATAAGGGGGTGTGTTTATAAAATAACTTACTCCCCCTCTGCGGAGGGGTAGATTTAAAAACTGAAAAATTAGTTTCTTAATAATATAGTCTTAAAACTTTACCGAAAAAATCAACCCTCTAACCCAGGGCTTCCCAGACTTTTTTCAGCGCGACCCTTTTCAAAAAAAAAAAAAAATGCCGACCCTTAAAGCTCAGAATACAATAAAACTGCTACTAGTAGAGCATTCCCAACGATGGTTGTTAAAATTATAGTAAACAAAAAGTTATAATTTATTTCTTTTATTATATATAACATATAATTTTTTATTTATAATTTATAATTTGTAAATATAATTAACAAAAACAAGGATAAAAACTAACATACATTTTTTTATATATAAAATAAATAATAAACAATTAATTTGTATGTGGTTGCATTTTTCCTAACAGCAAGTCAAACCGTGTTTCAATTTTCGACAGTGCTGGCCGGATTTTATCTTCAATATTTACAATACTGTTTCGGTATTTATTTTTTACGTAAATAAGCGTCGAAAAAAAACCTTTTTTACACAAATAAGTGGTACCAAAAGGTATCATAATTCTTAAAGCTGCAGCTGATAAAAGTGTATATTAATTTCTAATTAGTACCCAAAAGTTATTTTAATTTTCCCTACCGAAAACTATTTTAGCGACCCAATTTTAAATTTAACCGACCCAATTTAGGGTCGCGACCCCCTGTTTGGGAAGCGCTGCTCTAACCCCAGTAGTTATTGGGTCACTTGGTGCTGCGAACTAAATAAAACCCATTAATCATCCGTTAATGGGTTTTTTGACGTTAATGTGTTTTAATGGCTTTTTTCACACTTTTAATTAGGTCAATTATTTTTTATGACTTTATTATGCTAATGAGGGTAATTATTTATTACTCTATAAATTTTAATTAAGTCAATTATTTAGGGTAATTACCCTATAAATTTTAATTAAGTCAATTAGGGTAATTATTTTTGTACGTGACTTTAAAGTGTTTTACGCATGTGTTCTGTAAAATACGTGAGAAAAAATAATATTGGCAATGGCTGGAATCGATCGCGGTATATTTTGTGTAAGTTGGTGAGCTCTCTACCTATTGAGCCACCAACCTTGTTATGTTTGAGTAGATTAAATGATTATATGAACGAATCTTCTTTGTTTTTCTTGTTTCTCTTCTGTTTCTTTGTTTAAACAAAGAATTTTGTTTTTGAAAAAAATATTTTTGGCTTTGTGTAGATTTGCACCGTGGATGTCTTGATTTGTAAACCTACACGGTACCATCTGAGCTATCAAGCGAAAATTTTTCACAACGCAAATAACGTGTTTTGTTTGTTTGTTTTATGCATGACTAAATAAAAAAAATGCATCTAAAAATAAGTATAAATAAAATATTATAACCTTGAACTTGAACAATGTACATTTTTCATAACAATGAACAAAAATATCATCTTTGATATATACTATGATTAATGTAATTGCTAGTCAGTATGCATAATGTTACTGACAGCGGCGAATGTAGAAGTAATATCTAGTTTTATAAAAGAATATAAATTGCTGTTAAATAATAATAGTAATATAAAAAAATTGGAAAATCTTGAAGAGAAGATAAATTTATTAATTAGATCAGGTGTAATCAGATCAAAATTTGGAGAACATTATAAATGTTGTATTTGGTCAGATAATAAAACAACATCTGGACCTGATACATGTATCTGTGTATCAATACAGTTTCAATATAAAGATGCTCTGAAAGTGATAAAAAACTTTAAAAATACTTATGATATTTTAATTACCAGAATGGATGATATGAGAACATAAAACATTATACCATTTATGCATCCGTTTACTATGATTATAGCTGGCCCTTCGGGGTGTGGAAAAATAACCTTTGTCTGTAATGTAATTCAGCAGCACAAAAACTTAATCAAACCAAATATAACTAAAATAATTTGGTGCAATCCTGAATTAGCGGCTGTACCTAGGACTTTACCTTTTGATAATATAGAACTTTTAAATAATATACCAGAAGAAATAAAAAATGAAAATGACGACAATATTTTAATAGTTTTGGATGATTTGATGCTTGAGACATATAATAAACAGGTGTGTGAGTTATTTACCAAATAAAAACTTGTCAATTATTTTGTTAATACAAAATATTTTTCATCAAGGTAAATACTGTCGTGATATTTCATTAAATGCTAAATATCTGGTTTTATTTAAGAACCCCCGCGACAAATCACAAATTGTACCTCTGGCACGTCAGATTTTTCCTGAAAAAACAAGAGAGTTTACAAAAGTATATAATGAGGTGACATCACGTCCTCACGGCTATATTGTGTTAGACTTAACACAAATCATTAATGAATTGTACCGTATACGTAGTGATATATTAGAAAAAAATTATTTTGTTTGTTATTGTACCGCAAATGATTTAAATAACAGAGTTTACTGTGAAAAATATGAAACGATTGAAGAGAAACCGTCATATATATTACGACTGTCAAAAAACCCTAATAAAAAGCTACGTAATAGTATTTTGAAGTCATGCGATGATGATGTTATAAAGACTTTAATTGAAATTGCAATTAATACTTTAAACGGTAATAATAAAATATCAAAAAAGAATTTATCATTTTTAAAAAAATATAAAAGTGCAATAAGATGTTTAGTCAGTACTAAAAGTAGTTTGAAAGCAAAACGTCGAATTCTTATTCAAAAAGGAGGCTTTTTATCTGTTCTAATTGGAACCGTGCTATCAAGTATTATTGGTAAATTAATAGGAGATTATCAGTCGAAAAAGAATAATATGCAGCGTATGATTGTTATACCTCCCGATGTTTTTGTAAGATTTAAAAAATTAGTAGAAAATGAAAAGAACTTAAATATTTTAAATCATAATATTGAAAATCTTTTAAATAATAAAAAAATAAACCCTACAAAAATGGTACTTGTTAAGACAGAATTTAATAAAGTATGCTATTCAAAGACGAACAGGCTTGACTATACCCTCTCCATTTAAAAGAAATAATGTTGATACAAAAAATACTGAAACTCAAACAAGACTTAAATTTGTCAAAAATCAGGAAACACAATATGAGCCTAATATTAAACAGCAAGAAAATTATGAAGACAGTGAAGTTTTTCTCGACTTTGACCCAGTAAAAGAACAACAACAACAAAAACAACAAATATCGCAATATAGAGGACAGATTAGTGATGAAGATATAGATATGGAATATGATGATGATGAAGCTGCTGAAATTGCTTTGCAGAAAACATTACCTGAAGAGCGTTTACCTAGAAGATTGTCTAACTCTAATGTAAGAATGTTTAACACAAATACAGGTGGTATTATTACAGTAGCATTACCAGAAAAGTCTCCTACAAGACAACGTACAAATTCAAATAATTCATTTTTTAACCAAAGTATTTTGTCACCTATAAATACAAGACAACATGCACAAGCAAGTGGTTCATTGTTAAGAAAAAGTATTTTGTCAAAATATCCTGCAGAAAAAAAATATTAAAAAAAGGAAGCCAGCAACACCTGGCACTCCACCACACAAACGCAAGCAATATAAACTACATGGCACCCCTCCTCTCTGGGAAAACTACAAATAACTGATAAAAAGCTATAAATAAGCGTTAAAAGGTTAAATTTACCAATTGCAATTATGAATTCACGAGATAATTTCTATATTACATTGTTTAGTAATGATTCAGTAAATTTTTTTCCCGATAATACTCTGGCAACTTTTGAAAATAGAGTACCAACACATTTAGATTTAACTAAAGCCGATTGACAGGTTGGTCTTTCGGAAATTTTTGTTAATGACTACATACAAACGGATTTATATGAAAAACAAAAATCAGCTACTATTGCGTTGGGGGTTCATTCAGTTTTAGTAGGTAAGAATAAAGTAAATGTTAAAAAACGTCTGGGATATACATTTTACCATGAAGATAGTGCCAAATTTATGCATGATGATTGGAAACGAAATTTTTTACCTACACTTATTAACAACATTACACCGTTAGGAACGTGTACACGTACCGAAGTAGTACATGAGTTTTATAATTAACGGTTAGTCACTCTATCGAAAGATACCACCTATAAGAGTGAATATAAACCTGTTTCGGAAGCAAATAGCCTAAAATTTATACGTATATCAAAAACTTTTAACGAAGACAGTTTCTATTTAAAACCAGATGCTGAATATACTATACCAGAATTAATAGAAGAGCTCTTCCAGCAAAAAAAAAATTATTATTGAATACAAAAAAACAATACTAGACTTTTTTGAACGTACGTTTAAACAAATAAAAGATGAAAAAAGCGGTATGTTACTAGTATATAGTGATATTATTCAGCCAGAAATTTTTGGAAATAATAATATACGAGCATTGCGTGCAATAAATATTGATAACTGTAGAAGACAAAATAATGTAGAATTTAAAAATATACAATACGTTCCATTGGAAACGAAGTTTTTTGAAACTATTGCCATTAATATTTCCGATCAGTATGGCAAAAAAATTGATTTTGTACCAAACTATTATCCGACAAAAATTGTATTACATTTTAAGTAATCCGAATCCGTGATAAAAATTTCTGTGTCCGCCGTACGCCGTACGCAGAGTAAAAATGCTCTTTTTGCAATGCTTAGAAATAGTAGTAAACCAATTCCGATTTTGACAAAATTTACCAGAAATGTAAACAAATATTGGAAGTATGTCCTGGTGGGATGCATTTTCAAATAAGACAATTGCAACCCCCTTTAAAAAGGGGTCGAACACACCTCTTTTTATGCACACGAAAAAACACTGCTTAAATATTATGGGATTTTAATGCCGTTTCCTCAGTACGTACATACGTACTGGACCCAGCGTGGTCTATGCGACGCTCGGCCACCACTATAACCTTCCTCAGTACGTACATACACACTATCTAATTAAATTTTTAAAAAATGGGGGTACCAGACGCAGCCCTACGTTTTTATGGGGCTTAGAAATTTGAATTTTGGTAATTTAAAATAGCCATAAAATCCTCTTTATTGAAACTAGCATATTGAACTTTCTACATAAGGTAGAGAGGTAAAAGTATTTTGAAATTATATGGAAATTAACCCCCTCAACTCTTCCAGGTTACAAAGGGTTGGTGTTTATAAAATAAGTTACACCCCCTCTGTGCAGGGGTAGATTTAAAAACTGAGAAAATAATTTGTTAATAATATAGTCTTACATCTTTACCGAAAAAATTAACCCTCTAACCTCAACCCCCGCTATTTTACAGGGGGACAAGGTAAACATTTTTAAATTCATACATTTTCTATTTAAATTTAATTTTTTTAATATTTAAAAGTCCATAAAACTAAACTTTAAAAGATGGGATGGTTCAACTTTTAACTTAGGTCTACCAGATTAGATTCTTTCTAAATAAATTCATTTTGTTACCACACGCCCCCTTTGGGTGGATAAGGGGGTGTGTTTATAAAATAACTTACTCCCCCTCTGTGGAGGGGTAGATTTAAAAACTGAAAAATTAGTTTCTTAATAATATAGTCTTAAAACTTTACCGAAAAAATCAACCCTCTAACCCCAGTAGTTATTGGGTCACTTGGTGCTGCGAACTAAATAAAACCCATTAATCATCCGTTAATGGGTTTTTTGACGTTAATGTGTTTTAATGGCTTTTTTCACACTTTTTAATTATGCTAATGAGGGTAATTATTTATTACCCTATAAATTTTAATTAAGTCAATTATTTAGGGTAATTACCCTATAAATTTTAATTAAGTCAATTAGGGTAATTATTTTTGTACGTGACTTTAAAGTGTTTTACGCATGTGTTCTGTAAAATACGTGAGAAAAAATAATATTGGCAATGGCTGGAATCGATCGCGGAATATTTTGTGTAAGTTGGTGAGCTCTCTACCTATTGAGCCACCAACCTTGTTATATTTGAGTAGATTAAATGATTATATGAACGAATCTTCTTTGTTTTTCTTGTTTCTCTTCTGTTTCTTTGTTTGAACAAAGAATTTTGTTTTTGAAAAAAATATTTTTGGCTTTGTGTAGATTTGAACCGTGGATGTCTTGATTTGTAAACCTACACGGTACCATCTGAGCTATCAAGTGAAAATTTTTCACAACGCAAATAACGTGTTTTGTTTGTTTGTTTTATGCATGACTAAATAAAAAAAATGCATCTAAAAATAAGTACACCTATCCCCCGATTTACACGGAAGATTGGTTCCTCAGAAAACTGTGTAAATCGAAATTTTTGTTTTTAATATGAAAAACCGTGTAAATCGAAAAAGCGATCAAATGTGTATAATTTAGATATTTATTTACACAGAAATTAAAAATGATTCATTTATTTAATGGTAAATGAAAAAATCATTTGTTAAAACGTAAATTAAAAATGAATATTAAAACATCATAAACCTATTAAACGTTTACACCGAATTAATAAAAGTGGTTCAAAAATTATGAATTATTACTTACGCTTATATGTATGTAAGTAATTATTCCAAATTTCAAAATTGTAATAAAAATAATTTTTTTAACACTACTGATTGTGTAAATAAACTAATATTTAATTATTTTGAAAAAGTATTTTGAAAAATTATAAGAAAAAACTCAACGATTTGCACGCTTTTGCTTCCGACCATAGACTGAACTAATTATGTAATATGAAAGCTATTGTGAAATGTTAACTCAATGTATATGCTGCATTTTTGGGAATTCCCCGTTTTTGTTATTTTTTATAGTCATGTCACAATATATAAATTTTGTTACCGTTTTTTTTTTTTTTTAAACCGTGTAAAAGTGAAACCGTGTAAAAAAAGTACCGTGTAAATCGGGGGATAGGTGTATAAATAAAATATTATAACCTTGAACTTGAACAATGTACATTTTTCATAACAATGAACAAAAATATCATCTTTGGTATATACAATGATTAATGTAATTGCTCATGCATAAAAGCGGCGAATGTAGAAGTAATATCTAGTTTTATAAAAGAATATAAATTGCTGTTAAATAATAATAGTAATATAAAAAAATTGGAAAATCTTGAAGAGAAGATAAATTTATTAATTAGATCAGGTGTAATCAGATCAAAATTTGGAGAACATTATAAATGTTGTATTTGGTCAGATAATAAAACAACATCTGGACCTGATACATGTATCTGTGTATTAATACATATTTCAATATAAAGATGCTCTGAAAGTGATAAAAAACTTTAAAAATACTTATGATATTTTAATTACCAGAATGGATGATATGAGAATATAAAACATTATACCATTTATGCATCCGTTTACTATGATTATAGCTGGCCCTTCGGGGTGTGGAAAAACAACCTTTGTCTGTAATGTAATTCAGCAGCACAAAAACTTAATCAAACCAAATATAACTAAAATAATTTGGTGCAATCCTGAATTAGCGGCTGTACCTAGGACTTTACCTTTTGATAATATAGAACTTTTAAATAATATACCAGAAGAAATAAAAAATGAAAATGACGACAATATTTTAATAGTTTTGGATGATTTGATGCTTGAGACATATAATAAACAGGTGTGTGAGTTATTTACCAAATAAAAACTTGTCAATTATTTTGTTAATACAAAATATTTTTCATCAAGGTAAATACTGTCGTGATATTTCATTAAATGCTAAATATCTGGTTTTATTTAAGAACCCCCGCGACAAATCACAAATTGTACCTCTGGCACGTCAGATTTTTCCTGAAAAAACAAGAGAGTTTACAAAAGTATATAATGAGGTGACATCACGTCCTCACGGCTATATTGTGTTAGACTTAACACAAATCATTAATGAATTGTACCGTATACGTATAGTGATATATTAGAAAAAAATTATTTTGTTTGTTATTGTACCGCAAATGATTTAAATAACAGAGTTTACTGTGAAAAATATGAAACGATTGAAGAGAAACCGTCATATATATTACGACTGTTAAAAAACCCTAATAAAAAACTACGTAATAGTATATTTTGAAGTCATGCGATGATGATGTTATAAAGACTTTAATTGAAATTGCAATTAATACTTTAAACGGTAATAATAAAATATCAAAAAAGAATTTATCATTTTTAAAAAAACATAAAAGTGCAATAAGATGTTTAGTCAGTACTAAAAGTAGTTTGAAAGCAAAACGTCGAATTCTTATTCAAAAAGGAGGCTTTTAACCTGTTCTAATTGGAACCGTGCTATCAAGTATTATTGGTAAATTAATAGGAGATTATCAGTCGAAAAAGAATAATATGCAGCGTATGATTGTTATACCTCCCGATGTTTTTGTAAGATTTAAAAAATTAGTAGAAAATCATAATATTGAAAATCTTTTAAATAATAAAAAAATAAACCCTACAAAAATGGTACTTGTTAAGACAGAATTTAATAAAGTATGCTATTCAAAGACGAACAGGCTTGACTATACCCTCTCCATTTAAAAGAAATAATGTTGATACAAAAAATACTGAAACTCAAATAAGACTTAAATTTGTCAAAAATCAGGAAACACAATATGAGCCTAATATTAAACAGCAAGAAAATTATGAAGACAGTGAAGTTTTTCTCGACTTTGACCCAGTAAAAGAACAACAACAACAAAAACAACAAATATCGCAATATAGAGGACAGATTAGTGATGAAGATATAGATATGGAATATGATGATGATGAAGCTGCTGAAATTGCTTTGCAGAAAACATTACCTGAAGAGCGTTTACCTAGAAGATTGTCTAATTCCAATGTAAGAATGTTTAACACAAATACAGGTGGTATTATTACAGTAGCATTACCAGAAAAGTCTCCTACAAGACAACGTACAAATTCAAATAATTCATTTTTAACCAAAGTATTTTGTCACTTATAAATACAAGACAACATGCACAAGCAAGTGGTTCATTGTTAAGAAAAAGTATTTTGTCAAAATATCCTGCAGAAAAAAAATATTAAAAAAAGGAAGCCAGCAACACCTGGCACTCCACCACACAAACGCAAGCAATATAAACTACATGGCACCCCTCCTCTCTGGGAAAACTAGAAATAACTGATAAAAAGCTATAAATAAGCGTTAAAAGGTTAAATTTACCAATTGCAATTATGAATTCACGAGATAATTTCTATATTACATTGTTTAGTAATGATTCAGTAAATTTTTTTCCCGATAATACTCTGGCAACTTTTGAAAATAGAGTACCAACACATTTAGATTTAACTAAAGCCGATTGACAGGTTGGTCTTTCGGAAATTTTTGTTAATGACTACATACAAACTGATTTATATGAAAAACAAACCCCCAGTTTTAGTAGGTAAGAATAAAGTAAATGTTAAAAAACGTCTGGGATATACATTTTACCATGAAGATAGTGCCAAATTTATGCATGATGATTGGAAACGAAATTTTTTAACTACACTTATTAACAACATTACACCGTTAGGAACGTGTACACGTACCGAAGTAGTACATGAGTTTTATAATGAACGGTTAGTCACTCTATCGAAAGATACGACCTATAAGAGTGAATATAAACCTGTTTCGGAAGCAAATAGCCTAAAATTTATACGTATATCAAAAACTTTTAAGGAAGACAGTTTCTATTTAAAACCAGATGCTGAATATACTATACCAGAATTAATAGAAGAGCTCTTCCAGCAAAAAAAAAATTATTATTGAATACAAAAAAACAATACTAGACTTTTTTGAACGTACGTTTAAACAAATAAAAGATGAAAAAAGCGGTATGTTACTAGTATATAGTGATATTATTCAGCCAGAAATATTTGGAAATAATAATATACGAGCATTGCGTGCAATAAATATTGATAAAATAATGTAGAATTTAAAAATATACAATACGTTCCATTGGAAAAGAAGATTTTTGAAACTATTGCCATTAATATTTCCGATCAGTATGGCAAAAAAATTGATTTTGTACCAAACTATTATCCGACAAAAATTGTATTACATTTTAAGAGATTTTAATAAAAAAAAGTATATAAATAAAAACAATACATAAAGCTTTATCGTTTTACTTGAACATGCACCGTGAATACATTAAATATTATTCTTCAAAGCTATAAATGAAATAGGACCAATTTTACAGGCATATCCAACAATCCAGCGAGGGCGTGGTTTAGGTAATTTATTTGGAGGTTTATTTTGTTTTTTAAAACCGGCTACTGGTTTTAATTTACTAAAAGACGAAGCATTCAAAACTGGCTCTAATATTTTGTATGATATAGCGTCAGGGTCATATCCAAAAGAAGTATTCGAAGAACAAGCTAAAGCAGGCATAAAAAATTTAAGAACCTCAGCAGTGAACCAATTGCATTCAATGTATGGTAGTGGTAGAAAGCGAAAAAAAAGTAGTAAAAAAACGATGCAAGTAAAAAAAAGACGTAAAACTATAAAAAGACGTGTAAAACCGAAACTATATTCAATCAGTAGAAATAGGCGGAGACCAGGAAATAAAAAATCACGTGTTCTAGATATTTTTAATTAAAAATGGTTATTGTAGAATGCATGAAGTCAGAGTTAGATCTTTTCACAACACCACCAATACAGACGAGTATTTTACGAACTGATGAAGTAGTCTACAATCCATTAGCCTCGTTAGAGGCCTCACCTTTAACAATAGAATTTGTCTCACTTGGTAATGGTGATACATACAGAGATTTAGCATCAACATATATTAAATTTAAAGTTCAAATGTTAAAACAAGATGGAACAAAATGGAGTTATGCCGATACAACAGGAACAAGTGGTGATAAAAAGTCAATATCACAGCCTATTGTAGTAAATAATTTGCTACATTCAATGATTAAACAAGTAAATGTAACAATAAATGGGAAAAATGTAACACCTTCTGATTCTTTTTATAATTATAAAAGTTATTTAATTTCCTTGGTAAGCTATGGAAAAGATGCTAGCTCAACACATTTGGAAGGATCCGGTTGGGAGTTAGATAAATCAAATGTTCATGATATAACGAAGGTTCCAAAGTAAGACAGAAACAGTACAAAAACTCTTCTACTGTAGAGCTAATGGGAAAATTACATGTGGATTTTTTTAACACACCTACTTTGCTTTTAAACAATGTTGATGTGAGAATTTCGTTAACACTGGAAAAACCAGAATTTTATTTATTTTGCGCTGATACGGATGAAAGCTATTTAAAAATTCATGAAGCAACACTATACATGAAACATGTTACCCTAATATTTTATTGGCTCACAACACTATTCTTGCAAAAGCTAATGCAAAATATCATTACAAAAGAGGAGAATTGAAAACATTTACAATACCAGCAAATACTTCAAACATTTCATTGGATAATGTATTTATTGGTCAGCTACCTAATACATTATTATTTTGTATGGTAAATAATGAAAACTTTAATGGAAAACGATCAAAAAATCCATATTATTTTGATCACAATAATTTATCACAATTTCAATTACATGTAAACGGTGTACAAGTACCTAATTCGCCAATCGAAACAAATTTCTCTGAGAGTTTTTGTAATACTAGAGCATATTTAACATTATTCAAGGGTATAGGAACACATCATTCCGATAGAGGTCATCAGATCACAAGAGAATATTTTTCAAAAGGCTACACAGTATTAGCTCTTGATTTATCAGCCGATGGATCAGGTAATGAAACATGTCAAAACCTGTTAAATCAAGGTACAGTAAGAAATGAGGCAAAATTAAGCTCTGCACTACCCTCAACATTAACGCGCATTGTTTATGGAGAGTTTGATGCGTCATTAGAAATTGACAGGAATCGTAATGTTTACACAAATTTATAAATAGCTGTACAAACAAAATAATTTTTTATTATACAACAGGCCTTGAAAGTGTTAGAGCATAAAAATGATAAATAATAATAAATTTCCATCATATGCTTTAGTGGACATATCATTTACCAGCGATAAAATAATTACTTTTGGACATAAAGTTAGTATTGCAGGTATTGAAGAATCAAATAAAGTAGTACACTACGAATACAAATATTTATATCCAACATCAAAAATAAATGCAGAAAAACACAATTGCAACACAAATGGAAATTTATACAACGAAAATATAACTCAAGCTTTAAATAAAAAATTAAACAAATTTGATGTATTGTTGGTTAATGGAAAAAACAAAAAAGAATTTTTATTGAAATCTATAAAGTGTAACACAAAAATTTACGATATTTCAAACCTAACAGAACAGCATGAATACGCAACAGATAGTAAAAATTCTTCGGAGAAATAAACACACAAAATTTTGTTTTAGGGGCGATTTTGCTTTTAATCGCATACCAAAACAGATAAAAAAGAAACCATTTTGTATTGTGTTAATTCAGATCTTGATACAAAACCTGGATCACACTGGTTTGTTTTAAATTTTCCCCAAGCAGGATGTGCCGAATATTTTGATTCTTATGGAAATCAAACAATAAAAACAAATATCATAAGAAAAATCAATCAGAATTCTAAGCAAAAATGTTTCATAAGAAACTCAAAACGTTTACAAGCAGACTTTTCAACTGTTTTTTTTAAAATAGTGTTTTATTTCCATTTAAATTTTTTTGTTAATATATCTATTTTGTACAAAACACTTAAATCAAAATTATCTTAATATATAGGTTCTAACTTACTGATTCTTAATTAGAGTGATCTAAGTTTTTAACATTTTTTAATTTATGTTTATTATATATTTAGTTTTTGACTATTAAATTATTTATTATATTATTTATTTAAATTTAAATATATTTATTTACATTGGAAATTTATGTTTTTAAAACCAATATTATAATTTTTGTTTTTTTAATTTTCAACTAATAATAACTTATAACTATATAAAAACAACAATAAAACTTACAAAATTACCCTCACCCTCTTATATACTAAATTTTAATGAATTACATCATTTAATTTTGCCACCAAAAGTTTTTTATATCTATTGAATTTCTTATTGGTTATTTAGGTATAAGTATCATATCTAAATAATTGTGTATTATTAATATATTTTAAATTAGGTTCATATTCAATTTTTTTATTTGTTGACCTCCTAAATATGTGATACAATATTGGTATATTTTCATCGTTTTGAACATACTTGTTTTTATCTAAATAAATAAACCCTTCAGGTGGTATATATCCTGTTTGCATTGTGTACTCAATGTAATTATAGAATGTGCTATTAAACTATTTTCTTTAACATTATCTACTCTAGAAAAATGTTTTCTTGTTAAATGTAATATAAAATGATCTATTTTGTTTAATTGACTAATTTCATAAATAGTTTTATTGGAAATAAAGTGTTTATATTCACTTTCTGGTTTTCTGAATCTGTGCAGTATCTAATACATTTCCTCTCAAATTTTCTTAGTAGTTCCATACATGATGGACTTACATTGTACCATATTGGGCAAGCATATGTAAGAATTGGTCTTACTAATGCCTGGTACCCTATGACTTTTACTCTTGGTGTTATACCTTTTGTATAGAAAATGCTTTTTCGCTGCCATAAAAGCTTTGCGTGCTTTATCTATTTGTTTATTAATATGATGTCTGTAGTTTAAGTTATGAGTTAAATTTATGCCTAAATATTTAACTGTCTTTTGGTTTGTTATTTTAGTATTGTCTCTTGTTACAATGTGAAAGTCCCTCCATGTTTTCCTAATATTCTTATTAACCTTATCTAAGCTATTTCTAAATAGTATCACTTCACATTTGCTATAGTTGATTCTCAATTTCCAACAATCAACATAGCTTTGTACTTTGTTAAAATTTTGTTGTAAACTCTCTTGTATTTTTGATGCATTTTTATTTACATTATAAATAATTAGATCATCTGCGAAGGCTAAATTTCCCCTTTGAGTCTGTTTTTGGTTGAGTTTTTGTAATAGCTGACTTATATAAATATTAAACAAGATTGGAGCATTAACTGTTCCCTGTTGCAGACCATTCATTACTTTAAATATTTTATTACTTTGTATTTGTCGATCTTCTACAATAAATTTTTTACCAGTCTCTAATAATTTAACCATATGTATTGGAAAATTATATTTTAATAATTTATATATTAACCCATTATTCCAAATTGAATTAAATGCTTCTTTTAAATCTATAAGACATGCCCCCACACATTTTTTTTTTATTTATTGCCCAACATATATCTGAAGTCAACTTATTTGCCGCGTGTATTGCCGAATGTTTTGCTCTGAAACTTAGACTTTTCAACTGTATGTGGTCATTATTGTTGTGTTTTCATATATTTCCGTTGCAGAGGTGTTTCAATGAAGAAATTTTTAAGCATCTTTAGTTCAAATGATTTTAACTACAATGATAAATTTATTTTAAAATTATTTCGCAAAATTTTTAAAGTGTAAATTTATATATAATAAGTAACAAATCTGTAATTTTAAAAACAATTAAAATACAAGCAAATAAAATATCAATATTGTTTTATTCATTTATTATCACATTTTCAGCACATAACAAAGGTATTTCTACAAAAAGTTTGGAAAAATTAAACGAAATATTAAATTCTGGTAGTAAAAAATGCTCTCTTGTTAATTTTTTTACATTATAAATTTCACAATTTTTGTAATATTTAGTAAAATAATCTTTAACATATATTTCATTTACATAGTTAAAGTATGCATGACTGGTTATTAAATCCCGGATTCCATTAATTTGATTCCATTCTTCGCTGTTTAACAAAAATGTTAAATTTTGAATATCGTCATCATTGCATATGTTTTGAACAAACATAATCCAAATACTATAACTGAATTTCATTGGGGTTTTACCAAACTTTGAAATTACCACTATTGGTTTTAACGTACTCGGATGAAAACCCGATGAAATTTTTGCTGTGTGTTCTTTATTTAGATAATAATGATAGGCAAGAAGCAAGTTGCCAGCATCTCGGGGCGTATGTGTTTCCATTTTGTCACTACAATTATAACTAAAGCATAATCACTTTTGAGAAATTAAACAAAGAATAATATTTTAAAAATCAATTTTATTATATTTTAACATATACAATTTTATTATATTTTATATTTTAACATATATTAAAACAATTTTTTAAAGCACATCTTTTTAAGTTCCGTCCTTCTGATGTGGAGTGAACGGGACAGTATGTGGCATAATTTTGTAATTATTGTAATTTTAGAATGTCAAGATTTAAATCCACAATCTTTGTTGTTTTTGGAAAATATTTGATAAGTATATCTTTTTTTTTGTTTGCCTTTTACGAAAATACTGTATTGTTCTAAATTTTTATATATATATGGTAGGCTGTTGTATTCAATAATACCACTTTCCCATTCCAGACCGTTTATATTATTCCTATTGTAGTCATTTTGTTGTGAAATTTCATAATTTAGTTCTTCTTTAGGATATGGTGCTTTTAATAAATAATAATCTGCAGTTAGTGAGCCTTGCTTAAGTGTAGCTATTTCTTTTATAAAATAATGTTTACCATTACCAATTACGAATTAAAAATCAACAAAAATTATTTTGCTCTGCATATTTTTTTTAGAACAACTTTACTCTTTGACAAAAGCTATAAAACTAAATTTACTAGTATATTTAAGTTAGTTATGAGGTATCGTCATGAGTAAAAAGTCAATTGTAGAGGAATTGCATAAGCCTGCAAGAAAAAAATACGAAAGGCGGAAAGTTAAACAGAAAGGCCTTAATGATACCTGGCAAATTGATTTAGTAGAAATGATTCCATTTGCAAAATTCAACAAAGGTTACAAATACCTACTTACAGTTATTAATATTTTTTAAAAATATGCTTATACAAAACCAGTTAAAACAAAAAGTGGTTTTGATGTAACGAGAGCCATGAATAAGATTTTATCTAAAAGCAAGCAAATTCCAAAAAATATTCATTCTGATCAAGGAAAAGAATTTTTTAACAGCAATTTTCAAAACTTATTAAAAACACATAATATAAATCATTATCATACATACACAAAACTTAAGGCTTCTATTTGTGAACGTTTTAATCTGACTTTAAAAAATAATATGTGGAAACAATTTAGTTTACAGGGTAATTATAATTGGATTTCAATTATAAATGATTTAACAAATAAATATAATCATACACGACATCGTACAATAAAAATGAAACTAATTCAAGTATCTAAAAAAATGAAAATTATTTATTAAGAACAATATACAACACCACAAAGTTATATAAAACGCCTAAATTTAAAATAAATGATTTTGTACGCATCAGCAAGTCCAAAGGAATTTTTCAAAAAGGTTATGAACCAAATTGGTCTACCGAAATTTTTAAAATATCAAAAATTAACTCAACAAACCCTGTAACTTATTCTTTAACTGACTATAAAGAACAGCCGATAATGGGAGGTTTTTATGAATTTGAAATGCAGAAAACAAAATATGCTCATTCTTAACTTGTTGAAAAAATAATCCGACAGAAAATTAATCAAGTTTTTGTCAAATGCCTTGGATTTGATAATGCACATAATTCATGGATAAATAAAAAAGATATTTTAAAATAAAACTCATACTTCATGGATAAATAAAAAAGATATTTTAAAGTTAAATACTATTGTACAACTGAAAAATGAATTGTGTAAATAAACTTTGTTTTAATAGTATAACTTGTTTATTATAAAAAATTTTGTAATAAGAATTTCTAGGATATAAAAGCTAGATAAACAACTATTTCGTTTAGTCTTATACTAACTTACAAAATGTCAAGTTTTATAATTGTAAACGATTCCATTTTGAATGTTAAACGTTTTAATTTACGTGGACGTCGTGTAGAGTTTTCTATAAAACAAGTGCCCGAAAACCAGGAACCCACAAGCTGGATTAAAAAGGCTATTGAGGAAATTATTGCATATGTAATAAATGGTTTATTACCTACTGATCAGGTGGGAATCACATTTTGTGACAACAGTTTATTAGAACGCGCTCCTGGATGGCTTAGTTTTAAAGAAGCATCTTTGATAAATATAGAAGAAGTCTGGGCCCTTATATCAAGAATATACCAAAGTAATTCAGAAGGTCTTAGCACAAACAATCTTTGCTCACAAGTAACATCTGTTAGATTACCAAGAGGTAGCAGTCGTGGTAAAAATTATAACACTTTTGATGAGGAAAGTGCTAAAAGAAAAGGTATCATTTCAATACAAAATGATGATTATATCTGCTTACCTAGAGCATTAGTTGTAGCTATTGCAATAATAGAACAAGATCCTGTATACAAAAATAAATGGTTAATTAAAGATACGCATAAAATACAGACAATCAGAGCAATGAATTTACTTAAAGAAGCGAATGTTAGTATAGCGTCGGAAGGAGCTGGTGTTGTAGAAATTCATCAATTTCAACTACATCTCAAAGACCATAAAATTGCGGTGTATCAATATGGAACAAAAGGAAAAAATATAATTTATAAAGGTGATAATGATGGTAAATCATTAAATTTATTGTACCATAAAAACATGTCGTATACCATATAATAATAAAAATTCACACCATTGCGGAGGTCAATGCCCCTGTTCTCAAAAAACACCACCGTGTCATAAAGTTACAACAGAAATAACCTGTACAGACTGTAATACAAAATTTAGAGGTCAAGACTGTTACAATAATCATATGTCTTCAGGTTCGAATAAAAACAACAACATTTGCACAGACATAAAAAAGTGTTTAAAACCTACAAACAAAATACAGTACACACTTGTGGAGAATTTTTTTGCAATATATATATATGTAAAACATATTTACCAAAAGAACATTTGTGCTATATGCAAACAGATAAAAAGACCCCAAATTTTAAAGATAAAATGTTTATTTTTTACGAATTAGAAACACGACAAGAAAAAGATTTAAATACAACTTCTGTAAAAGCTATTAAACTACATGAACCCAACTTATGCATATATAATAAAAGATGTGATGCGTGCTTATAATGTAAAAATCTGGTATTTTGTAAAAAATGTGGTTTTAGACAACTTATATATAAAGAAAATGTAATAAAAAATTTTTAGAAAATTTGCTAGAAGCTAGAAAAACATTTAAACAAATAATCGTAATAGCTCATAATGGTAAATCATTTGATCATCAGTTTATTTTAAATCACATTTTAACAAAAACTGACTTAACCCCACACTTAATTATGCAGGGGACAAAATTTATCATGATGTTATTAGGAAATATTAAATTTATTGATTCCAATGCCTTTGTCTAAATTACCCAAAGCTTTTGATTTACCCGATTCATATAAAAAAGGTTATTTTCCGTATTTTTTTAATACTCTAGAAAATACAAATTATATTGGTTGTTTACCTCCTACAGAATATTATGGTTGTGATCAAATGAAGACAGATGATCGTAAAACGTTTTTAAAGTGGTATGAGGAAAATAAAAATTTGGAATTCAATTTACAAAAAGAAATCGAAAGCTATTGTGCGAGTGATGTTAATATTTTAACAGAGGCCTGTTTAAAATTTAGAAAACTATTGCTTACAGAATGTAATGTATGTCCTTTTACTGAGGCGACCACAGTTGCATCAGCATGTAATTTGGTTTTTCGACGAAATTTTTTACAACCAAACACAATTGCTATTATTCCTTTTGAAGGATATAGAAATCGTGACAAACAATCAAAAATAGCTATGCAATGGCTATTGTACGAAGAAAAAAATAGAAAAATTACCATACAGTTTGCAGCAAAACAAAAAGAGGCAATTATAAATGGTGTAAAGGCTATTGCAAAGAGACTAAGCAAATTTTTGAATTTCATGGCTGTTTCTATCACGGTCATCCTGTATGTATTAAACATAATAGAAATAAGTTGATAAATAATCAATCTACTGAGACATTTGAGCTTCGCTATGAAAATACAATAGCGAAAACAAATAGACTGCAATCTTTTGGTTGTGAGGTAATAGAAATGTGGGAATGCGAGTTTTTCAAGCAATGCCAATAAAATAATCAAATAACCGAATATGTTAAAAATCATCCTCTCTAAGATAATTTGCCACTTAATCCTCGAGATTCATTTTTTGGTGGGAGAACAGGTAATACACGATTATATTATAAATGTGATTTTGGTGAGACAATTAAATATATTGATGTATGTTCACTTTATCCATGGGTCTGCAAATATGGAAAATTCCCGATCGGTCACCCTAAAATATATGTAGGTGATCAGGTTCTGTCGACAGATTGATTTGAAAACAAAAAATGGATTAATAAAATGCAAAATACTTCCGCCACAAAATTTATATCATCCTGTTCACTAAAACAGAACAATAAATTAATGTTTACGTTGTGTCGGACATGTTCCGAAAAATTATGTCAATCAACATGTTTTCATAACGACCAAGAAAGAGCTTTAACAGGAACATGGATATTTGATGAAGTAGTTAAAGCTTTGGATAAAGGGTATAAAATTATAGATATTTTTGAAATATGGGAGTATGAAATTGCCCAATATGATATGACAAAAAATAGTACTGGAATATTCACAGAAATGATGAATAAGTTCATAAAAATGAAACAATCTTCCAGCGGGTTTCCTATATGGTGTGAAACGCGTGCACAACAAGAAGAATATATTGTTGAGTTTTTGAAAAATGAAAATATCCAGCTTGAATTTGACAATATTATTAAAAATATTGGTTTAAGATCTTTGGCCAAATTGATGCTAAACTCTTTCTGGGGTAAATTTGGTCAAAGAGCAAATCAACCAAAAACAGCAATTGTAAATGAGCCTGATGAACTATATAATTTATTAACAAATGCAGCTATTAACGTTAATCATATCTTACCAATTAATGACGATACTTTAATTGTATCGTCATTAATGTAATGAGAAAATCATTACATTATGCACGTCTTAGACTTTACGAATATTTAGAAAATCTTGATAGTAGAGTTTTGTATTATGATACAGACTCTGTGATATACATAAGCCGAAAAAATGAAATTGACCCACCAACAGGTGACTTCATTGGTTATATGACTGATGAATTAGAAGGAGAATTTGGTGCTGAAAGTTATATAACTGAATTTGTCTGTGGTGGTCCTAAAAACTATGCTTTTCAAGTTTTCAGCACAAAAACTAAAAATTTACAAACCAGATGTAAGGTAAAAGGCATTTGTTAAAATTACCAAAACTCCAATCTGAAAAATTTCGATACTATTAAACAAATGATTTTGCATGAAGATAATAACATGGAACCGATAACAATTGTATATAAAAATATACAACGTACAAAAGATCATCAAGTAATAACCGTACCTGAAACCAAACTTTATAAGCCAACACAAAAAGAAAATTCCTAGATGATTTTAATTCTATTCCGTATGGATATAAAAAATAATGATAAAATTATACGTTACTATATAAAAAAAAATGAAAATGTGTATATTGAGAATATTAAAATTTTTATTTATTTTAACAACCTTGTGTAAATTATTAAATTAATAGTATTTATTACAAAATTGTTTTTAAAATGCTGTACGTGAATACTTTTTCGATCTTAACAATAAAGTCATAACTACAACATTGTTTTTATTTTTCTAAAAACTAATCATACTTATTTCTTATTGCATTTTTAAAAAAAAAATTCTCGGCAAGTTTATTATCGTCGTTTTTACTTTTAGTTTTATAGTAACAATTGTAATAAATTTTCATATAAATAACCTACTTTAATTTAATACTTTTAGTTTATAGTAACAATTGTAATAAACTTGAAAATTTTCATATAAATAATCTACCTTAATTTAATAAAAAGTTTAATTTTAAACAAACCAACAGAAAGTAATTCAAATATTTTAAACAAAATGGAAAGTCAGTAGATTGACTATGTACAAGTACAATAACTTTAATTAAATTTATATTTTTTCTCGGCAAGTTTATTATCACCATAATTTTTAATAATAATATTAAATTTTAAAAATAATTCAATAAATTGTGTTTTTTATTGTTATGATAAAAAAAGTGATGATACGTTTTTTAATTAAAGATTTGTTAATAATATCAACTGTAAGTTTTTTACTTTTAGTTGCATAATAACAACTCTTATAAACTTGAAAATTTTCATATAAACTACCTCAATTTAATAAAAAAGTTAGTTTAATTTTAAACAAACCATCAGAAAGTAGTTAAAATATGTTAAACGAAATGGAAAATCAACAAATCGAACAATCACAGACAAACAGCTTTATGTATCAGCCCCCAACATTGGCAAATTAGCCCTAAGAGCTGCATTTAACTCGCATACATACAGCTATGAATACTGCATAGAATGCCATGAGCACAAAAGTCTTCAAAAACGATATCTAATGGATAAACAATTGTATTATGTGGATTATTACAGCTTCTTATTTGACAGTCAAAGGAAATATTCTCATCAATATACAATACTACAGCTTTTAAATTATTGTCAAAATAGAGAATGTTTTGATACGATGGACATTAGGCTTCAGCCTGTATACTGGTAATCTTAATGTAATAAATTTTATAAAAAGTGTAATAAATTGTAATGATTTTTAAAAATATGTAATAAATTGTATTGATTTTTAAAAATATGTAATATTGAAACTTTAAAAACTTAATAAATCATTTAATATTAAAATATAAATCTGTGTATAAGTCTATCCTTTCCATATTTACATTGTCTATAGTCTTTTCATATTTTAAAAAGAGTATATAAAGTCTGTTCAAATTAAGCTATAGTATCAGTTTTATTTAAAGACTTTTCCTGTAAACGTAGTGAAAAATACAAAAAAAAATGGTAAGTATTTTTATAGTAATTTTTATAACATATATACCAGTTTCATATTTATATATTTTTTTTTTAAATATATTATTTCTTCTGTTTTAGGCAAACTTTTTAAAAGATTTAAACAGTTTCGGATCCGCTCCAACCTCGCTTAAACCAATCACAAGAACAAATGAGTTAATTATTGGCAGGGAGTATAAAATAACCAACATGAGGATAGTGTAACAATGTCGGTGTTGGTTAAAGAGATTTTCCATGTTTTAGTGCTGTTCATTTGCTGTAATGGAATACAACAATTGAACTGGTTACATTAACCTCATGAAAGCGCTGCACGCCTAGCGATGCACTAGCTTAGCTCAGGGATCGGGGGGGTTTTATTTGCGCTTCCTCAATCATTACAAAATAAAATTGCGTGCGGAATCAATCAAAAATAATATCAAACGATATTATTCAAAAAAAAATATACTAATTAAAATTTCCCCAAAAAAAACAAATTATTGGAGCACAATTAAAAAAAAAAAAAAATGTGACGAATAAATTATGCTATAGTTGGATTAGCATCTAGCATCTTACACCCACCCTTCCATGGACCAACTTTTAGGAATCTATACCTGGTCCCCATTATTCAATTTATTGATTAATAATTTACATTACCTTAATTGACCTGCAAATGTGTATGTGCTTATTGAAATAATAAGATTAATTTTTCATGTTAATTATAAAACATGCCATAGCAAAAGTTTATTACGAAAGAAAAAAAAATATTTTAGTATCAATTATATTTAAATGACAATCATTCAAAAAAAAAATCATTAATTGATTTAATTGAAATACAATCAAATATGCTACATTTAATGATAACCTGGTCAAATCGCAAAAATCTACAAATTTATGAAATGATTTTATAACCTAAATCAACATCTGAAATATTAATTTATCATAACAATAACAAACCAAATAATGAATTTATTAAATTTTCCAATTCCATATTAAATTCAAAAAAATACTATATTAATTGATATTCATTACTTAATTTTTCATCGATTTTTGTTAAAATCAAAAATATTCTATTATATTTATAAAATTTAAATAAATTTTTATAATTAGATGATGATATATAATTTTTTTTCTTTTTTTTTTTCAATCATAAATATTTTGTAATGGATTTAATTGATTTTTAATTAAATCAATTTTAATTCAAATCGATGAAAATTTAATAATATTTTTATCATAGTTTATAAATTCTATAATTATATATTTAATTGACAATATTCAATTCATTAAATGTTATATTTCTAATATGATGATTTATTATTTTTACAATCATGTTATTTGCCAATATATACAAATTATTAATTTTTTTATTTATAAATCTGAGTTGTTATAATTTTATTAATTATTAAACAATTTGAAAATATTAATTTTGATATATTAATTTGAAATAAATCGCGATTACATAAATCATTATTATTATTTAATTTAATTTCATATCCTTCATTATTATTATATATTCATTATTATTTTTTTTTTTCAGTCTATACAATTAATTTATTTGTATTATACCATTTAAGAAAATATAAAAAAAATCCAAAGGGAAACTACTAATTATACTTTTTTCAAAATGATCAAAACAAATCTTATGGTTTAAAAAAAAAAATTGCATATTTTTAGGCAAGAAAATAATTATAATATTTAACCAATTACCTGGTTTGCGGCTCGCTCAGCAACAGATCTGTTGATGAAGTCGGCTGAAAAAAAACATATGTTTGTTGCGATTTATATATTTTTTTTTTATAAGCACCATAAAATTTATTATGAAAAAAAAAATTTAATCAAAAGAATAAAAAAAATTTAATTAGACTCTATATATAAACATTAATATTTTTTTTTTATTATTATTATTTATAAATATAATTATAAGTATTAAATTGAAATATCCATTTAAGATATACTAATTAATTTATTTATTTTATTTATTTTTTAAAAAAAAGAAAAAAAAAATCAATATCCCGCGCTGAAAGCTCGGCCACTCGGCAATCAAAAAAATTTTCACCCAGCAACAGAAAAATTTATTGGTTTGTTGCATAAAAATTTTATGAAAATATTATAAATCTTTTTTTTTATATACAACAAAAGAGTTTGCCGCAGTTTTTGTTTTAGTTAATTATTTAGCGTTTTCAATTTATTTAATTTTTTTATAAGAATATATTTTCGAAGGATAAATTTTTTTTTTTTTTTTTTTTGTTTTTTTTTTGTTTTGTTTTTTTATATTTAAATTTTATTCCAAAATTGTATTAATATTTTAAAAAAGGATTATATCTTTTTATATTTATTATTAATTTTTGTGATCTTTAAAATTACACTATAAATTCATCTTAAAACGTTAATGATATTTAGTCATCAAGTTCATAATTAAAAAAAATCTAATTTAACCTTTATTACTTTATCTAAACCTTTACACCGTTGCCATTTCTGGTTTGTTACTGTGGAATTGGCATTATTTAATCAAAATTTATGAATAATTCTTAATTTTTTTTTTTTGATTATTTTTTTTTTTTTATTATAATTATAAGTTACATTAGGTGATTTTAAAAGCATCCCTTACACAATATGCCAATTTATGTTATTTTTTTTAAACAAAACTTTAATGAATTAAAATAATTATGTAATTATTGTTAAAACTTTAATGAATTAAAATAATTATGTAATTATTGTTAAATCAAAATTGCTATAATCACTTTTATTTAATTAATATATAATTTTGAATTATTATTAATTTTTCTTTTTTTATATTATTATTAATGTAACTATAGTTACAATTAAACCATTTCTTCTATCTATTTACTTTAAAAAATATATATTTTTTCACGTTTTTATTGCTACTAAAATTCACATTCAATTGTTATAAAAAAAATTAGATATAGCGTGGTAAATTTATAATTAATTTATTTGTTATAAATTTATTTTATAATAAAAAAAATGGAAATAATTGTCCGCATTTTTTTTTTATAATCAAACTCAGTTCTTGGTTAATAAAAATTTTTGGAACTTATAATTTTAAAATTAATTTCTTTTTTCTTTTAACTACTTTTGTATTTACTTTATATCTAATTTATTATTTTTCTTTTTAATACCGCACTCAAGCTTGAGATAAACTAGACTGAATCTTCGATTTATCTTTTGATCTTTATATCTTTATTTAAAGATTTTAAATTATTTAACTATATGGTCTGATATTTTATTTGACCAATTGCAATGACCCTTTTTATTAAAATTTGAGCGATAAACTCCAGACAATATTCTAATATCGTAATTAGATTTTGTAATTTATTTATTATTTTATAAATATTCAATTATTTTATAAATTCTCAGAGATAAAGAATGAATACTGCATTATCGACCATTACAAAACAGGATCAGTGAATAAAATATGCATTCAAAGATACTGAAAAGGGAGAACATATAACATTAATTTATGCTATAAAGATTGGGTGTATCTAAAATAACTATATTTTTATATTACTTAGTTACTGACGAATATCTTTAGAATGAAAAACACCTATTTTCTTTCCCGAAAGATCTTCCAATTCATACAATGCATTACCAATAACTTTGGCAACCCTTGCTTTTAAGAACATATTAGCTAGCTTGGCATTAAAGCCTTTGCTTTGATCGCTTTGTTGAAAATTTCTTCTAAATACTTCTTGACCCTGAACAAAGTTTACAATTTTCGACCGCAAATTATACCGAGTTGCATTTTGTTCAAAAGCTTTCGCAATTAATTCTTTGGTTCTATCTCTCAGAAGTGACAATCCATCTGAGCGTTCTAAAACTTCAACTTCAACGTCATCCTGTAAGCTATCTAATTTTCTTAATAAATCGTATGTAGAAGCATGCGTAACCATCTGCTGACCGAAAGTTAAAAAATAAGGAGAATGTCCAATCACTTGATGAATGGAACTTCTTAAAGCACAACTTATATCACTTAAATGTTCATCCCAAGTACGTTGATTATCCGAAATATATGCACGAATAGCTGCAATTATGGATCGATTCACACGCTCTGAGGCGTTTGGCTGTGGCGTATAAATGGGTGTAAATGTATGTTTAATGCCATATTTTTTTAACAACGAATCGAACATTTTGGACGTGAATTGTGAACCATTATCGGTGATAATGAATTCAGGCACACCAAAAACATGAAAGATATTTTCCTCATAAAATTTATTATGAAAAAAAAAATTTAATCAAAAGAATAAAAAAAATTTAATTAGACTCTATATATAAACATTAATATTTTTTTTTTATTATTATTATTTATAAATATAATTATAAGTATTAAATTGAAATATCCATTTAAGATATACTAATTAATTTATTTATTTTATTTATTTTTAAAAAAAAAGAAAAAAAAAATCAATATCCCGCGCTGAAAGCTCGGCCACTCGGCAATCAAAAAAATTTTCACCCAGCAACAGAAAAATTTATTGGTTTGTTGCATAAAAATTTTATGAAAATATTATAAATCTTTTTTTTTTATATACAACAAAAGAGTTTGCCGCAGTTTTTGTTTTAGTTAATTATTTAGCGTTTTCAATTTATTTAATTTTTTTATAAGAATATAATTTCGAAGAATATAATTTTTTTTTTTTTTTTTTTTGTTTTTTTTTGTTTTGTTTTTTTATATTTAAATTTTATTCCAAAATTGTATTAATATTTTAAAAAAGGATTATATCTTTTTATATTTATTATTAATTTTTGTGATCTTTAAAATTACACTATAAATTCATCTTAAAACGTTAATGATATTTAGTCATCAAGTTCATAATTAAAAAAAAATCTAATTTAACCTTTATTACTTTATCTAAACCTTTACACCGTTGCCATTTCTGGTTTGTTACTGTGGAATTGGCATTATTTTATCAAAATTTATGAATAATTCTTAATTTTTTTTTTTTTTGATTATTTTTTTTTTTTTTATTATAATTATAAGTTACATTTGGTGATTTTAAAAGCATCCCTTACACAATATGCCAATTTATGTTATTTTTTTTAAACAAAACTTTAATGAATTAAAATAATTATGTAATTATTGTTAAATCAAAATTGCTATAATCACTTTTATTTAATTAATATATAATTTTGAATTATTATTAATTTTTCTTTTTTTATATTATTATTAATGTAACTATAGTTACAATTAAACCATTTCTTCTATCTATTTACTTTAAAAAATATATATTTTTTCACGTTTTTATTGCTACTAAAATTCACATTCAATTGTTATAAAAAAAATTAGATATAGCGTGGTAAATTTATAATTAATTTATTTGTTATAAATTTATTTTATAATAAAAAAAATGGAAATTATTTTTCGCATTTTTTTTTTTATAATCAAACTCAGTTCTTGGTTAATAAAAATTTTTGGAACTTATAATTTTAAAATTAATTTCTTTTTTCTTTTAACTACTTTTGTATTTACTTTATATCTAATTTATTATTTTTCTTTTTAATACCGCACTCAAGCTTGAGATAAACTAGACTGAATCTTCGATTTCTCTTTTGATCTTTATATCTTTATTTAAAGATTTTAAATTATTTAACTATATGGTCTGATATTTTATTTGACCAATTGCAATGACCCTTTTTATTAAAATTTGAGCGATAAACTCCAGACAATATTCTAATATCGTAATTAGATTTTGTAATTTATTTATTATTTTATAAATATTCAATTATTTTATAAATTCTCAGAGACAAAGAATTAATACTGCATTATCGACCATTACAAAACAGGATCAGTGAATAAAATATGCATTCAAAGATACTGAAAAGGGAGAACATATAACATTAATTTATGCTATAAAGATTGGGTGTATCTAAAATAACTATATTTTTATATTACTTAGTTACTGACGAATATCTTTAGAATGAAAAACACCTATTTTCTTTCCCGAAAGATCTTCCAATTCATACAATGCATTACCAATAACTTTGGTAACCCTTGCTTTTAAGAACATATTAGCTAGCTTGGCATTAAAGCCTTTGCTTTGATCGCTTTGTTGAAAATTTCTTCTAAATACTTCTTGACCCTGAACAAAGTTTACAATTTTCGACCGCAAATTATACCGAGTTGCATTTTGTTCAAAAGCTTTCGCAATTAATTCTTTGGTTCTATCTCTCAGAAGTGACAATCCATCTGAGCGTTCTAAAACTTCAACTTCAACGTCATCCTGTAAGCTATCTAATTTTCTTAATAAATCGTATGTAGAAGCATGCGTAACCATCTGCTGACCGAAAGTTAAAAAATAAGGAGAATGTCCAATCACTTGATGAATGGAACTTCTTAAAGCACAACTTATATCACTTAAATGTTCATCCCAAGTACGTTGATTATCCGAAATATATGCACGAATAGCTGCAATTATGGATCGATTCACACGCTCTGAGGCGTTTGGCTGTGGCGTATAAATGGGTGTAAATGTATGTTTAATGCCATATTTTTTTAACTACGAATCGAACATTTTGGACGTGAATTGTGAACCATTATCGGTGATAATGAATTCAGGCACACCAAAAACATGAAAGATATTTTCCTCTAAATAATTGCATAAGTTTTTGGTGTTTATGTTTTTCAATGGCTTTAAGAAATGTAATTTCGACAGGTGATCAACAATAATAAAAATAGCTATATTACCTACTCGTGATCTGGGATACGGTCCAATCAAATCCATATACAATTTTTGAAATATACGTTCAGATTTCAAAAATGAAGTCATTGGTGCACGTAAAATTTGATTTGGTGTCTTAGTTTGTTTACATATACTACAACTAGATACATAGTCTTTAACTTGAGTTACCATTTTTGGCCAATAAAAATTACATCTTAATCTGTGGACGGTTTTTGCTATACCACCATGAGCCGACATTGGTGGATCATGGGCTTTAGAAATTAATTCTTCAGTCATTCCTTTCGGAATCCATAATTTCCAGCTACTAGATTCCTGAATTGGATTACCAGATGCAAATTCTGTACGTTTATAAACTAAACCATCAAGAACTTTTAGATCAAGAGAAATTTTATTCTCTACAAACGATATTAAACTAAGATAATCAGTGGATTTAAAATAGTCGGATTCAAGATCTATACTAGGACCAATACTGTCAAGTGCTGCAATTTCATCCGCCGAATACATACGCGAAAGAGCATCGGGAAACACATTTTGCGATCCGCGTCGGTGTTCAATACTAAAATTAAAACCTTGTAGTTTTAAACTCCAACGCGCTAGTCTACCCGATAAATCAGTTTGTTGCATCAACCACTTTAAAGATGCATGGTCCGTGATGACTTTAAATGGATGACCTTCTATGTATGAGCGAAATTTTTTTATAGCCATAACAGCAGCCAAACATTCTTGCTCAGTGACACTATAGTTTCTTTGCGCCGTATTTAATTTTTTTGACATGTAAGCCACCGGACGTTCAACACCATCGTCATCTTGTTGGATTAGTACGCAACCTATACCATCACTACTCGCGTCGCATTGTAATATAAATGGTTTTTCGTAGTCGGGGTTTATTAATAAAGGTGCAGATACAAGAGCTGTTTTTAGTTTCTCAAACGCGACATTAGCTTCATTTGTCCACTGAAATTTACTTTTTGGATTCTTTAGCAAATTCGAGATTGGAGCTGAAATACTTGCAAAGTTATCTATAAACCGTCGGTAATAGCCGGCCATACCTAAAAATCGCCTAATCTGTTTCACAGATTTTGGTTGAGGATATTGGGAAATTACGGAAACTTTATCGGGATCAACTTTTAAGGTACCATTACCAACTACGTAACCTAAATATTTAACTTCGGGTAATAGAAATTTACTTTTTCCAATATTAATTGTCAACCGTGATCTTTTTAAATGATGTGCTACTTATTTTAGTGTATCTAAATGCGATTCGAAACTATCGGATATGATAAGGAGATCGTCCAAATAAACAAAAACTCGATCTTTGAGAGTAGGTGGAATCACTCTGTCCATTAGGCGAGACATCGTTTGAGGAGCATTGCAGAGGCCAAAAGGCATGACAGTATAATTGTATAAAGGTCTGCCAGGGACTGTAAAAGCGGTTTTGGCACGTGAATGTGTTTCCAATGGTATTTGCCAAAATGCATCCTTCAAATCTAGACTCGAAATAAAATTTGCCTTAGGTAATCGACTTAAAATTCTGTCGATTTGTGGTAAAGGATATGCATCAGTTTTAGTTAACGAATTTAATTTTCTAGAATCTAGGCACAAGCGAACTTTACCTGGTTTACGGACTAAGACGACCGGCGAGCTCCAAGAACTATCGCTTTCCTCTATAACGCCAAGTTCGAGCATGCGATCTATTTCCGCGTACATTTGCTTTTCTATCGCTGGCGATACTGGGTAATGACGCTGTTTTATAGCTTTAGCATCACCTACGTCGATGACATGCTCAAGTATGTTTGTTTTACCTAGACCTAATTTAGTGAAAGATGAAAATAGTTGAATGGTTTCATCTAGTTGTCTCTTTTCTTCGCTTGAGATATTATTTATAATAGGATTAGTGTTCTCCTCTTCACTAGCTGAAAGAGAAATTTCACTAACAACGTGTGGAGCCAGGTTAAACGTTTTCCAGAAATTTATACCCAGATATAAATTTTGCGTGAGAGCGGGAACGATGTAGAAGACAATAGGTTTGGTAACATTACGAAAAGTTACATCAGTAGTTATAGATCCTATTATATCACGACTAGTGCCATCAGCAGTTTTTATTTTTGAAGCAAACTTTGAAAATTTCTCGCCATTTTTTAAAAGTTGTATAGCTAAATCACCACTGAGACAACTTATTGAAGCACCGGAATCCAGCAGGCCTATCTGTGTTTTACCAAAAAGTTGTACTTCCGGATAAGATCGCAAGTCATTTTCGATATTTACAATGGACGAAATTATTTGTTTTTGTGCAGAGTGACAATTACTCCAAAAATTACGCATTCGGGTGGTACTTCGTTTTGGTGTAGATAACGAATAATTATAAGATTTTATATTTTCTAAAGGCTCATTACTACTAAATATTTTTTTCCTTGTTAGATAATATTCTTGGACACTTTGATAGTATGGTTTTATTTGTAATAATCTTGGTTCTTGGCTATAAAAATTGTGAGGATTTTTCAGAATAGTAATAGGTGTTTCTGTGTTATTAATATTAGGTTTTAGTTTTTGCTGTCGGAGCGAGAAACTTTGGTCTGCTTCCCGCTCAGATGAAAGTTTCCCGGTGAACATTTTTCACATTGTGGACGGTATACATTTTCCTTTCCACATCCCCAACAAAATAGTTTAGGTGGCATTAGACAATCAGGAAAATAGTGACCTTCTTTTTTGCAGTTCCAACAAACTAAAGGTTTAGATTTAAAAGTTAATTTACCCACTGTGACTTCAGAAACGTTCAAGTTTTCATGATTTTTGGCCAAATCATCATCGACAAGAATTTCGGAATTATTACGGGCAGGACGTGGTGGATAATGACGATAATCTTTGTTTCTGTTATGAATATCATCATACAGCTCTTCTCTTTCCCTACATAGATGTCGTAAGTGATCTACACTAAAGATTTGCACATAAAGCAAATCTTTCCTAACGTCATCTCGGAGATTTTTACGTAAAATTGAAAGAAATTCTACATCAGGTAAAGGTTGCTGTAGTTTATCACAAAGTTTCATAAGCTGGTCATAATAATTATCAAAAGATTCACCATGACGTTGTTTTCTATCCCTAATCAATTCCATAATATCCATATTGGTACGACGATCACCAAATTGCGTTCTGAGAGCAGAACATAAATCACGCCAAGCAATGGAGGGAGTTCGCTTATGAAATCGCCAAAACCATTCGCTTGCCTTATCTTGAAACAAAACATGAATATTATCGCATAATTTACGAAAATCACCATTAAACGTTTGCCGAGTTAATGCTTCTACTCTATATATAAATTCATCTACACTAAGTCCATTCGAGCTTCCGTTAAAGATTACGTTCCAACTTCGTATTGCAGTAGCATGTTTACTATTATCTATAATTGGATTAAAATTAACCGATTCATTGGAATTGGAACGATTATTTCCTGAATTTAAATTGCTATGATTTTGTCGATTATTATACTCTAAGTTATAATTTCGATTTAACCTATTATTAAACTCGGAATTACGATTTGAATTTGTAGGAGCAGTATTATTAGCGTTGCGACTTGAACTATCTAAATTTTGTTGCGTTCTACTATCAGAAACAAATTGATTTGAATTATAGGATGGATTATTTATTCCATTATCAGAAATGGAAATATCGCGTCTAATACTATTAAGACCGTCTTGAATAGTTCTTGAAATTTGTTGTTGTAACCTGTCTTGATTAATTTCAAACATTTGTTGAATAATATTTTGTAAAGCGGTAACATCAAAATTATTGTTGCTATAAGACGTAGATTGCTCAGTTTGCCTAGCACTATTTTGCTCAAAATGAATCAATGGTTCACTAGCTACAATATTTGGTTCTTGGTTCGATTGTTGTCTAGTTTGCGATCTAGTTTTATGCGTTTTAGGTATTTTAGGAAAAGTTCCTCTTAGTGAATTATTTTCATTTGAAATATTACTATTACTTTCTGTAGTACAACTACGAATATCAGAAATTCTACATTTAGCCCTACAATTGGGACAAGTAGCTGAATTCTCTAACCAGGTTATTAAACAAGTCCTATGAAATAAATGTTTACAATTTGTAGAAACAATTTCATTTAAAGGTACCAACAATTCTTTACAGATACCGCAATTTGCATCTGCATCTGTAACTTTTACAGGATTATGGATAGGACTTCTCATAGTAGCCATATTTAAAAAAATTATTTTTTTAAAAAAAAATTATTCTTAAAAAAAATTATTTATAACAAATTATTTCCTAGGATTCAAACAAAATCAAAATATCAATATATTAATAACAATATAATAGAACGATATATAAATTCTATAAATAATAAAGTTTATTTATTTTTCAAAAAAAAAATTAATGAAATATTCAAAGTTTTCATAAGCACACACACACCCACAGTTATCAATTAAGGATTTCATTCATCCATCATCAATTCTGTTGAGCTTTAATTGGTTCCAAAGAAAAATTTTATTTTTAAACTAACTAAATTTTTATATGAATTCTATGACTAATTGATGTTGATTATTAATTTCAGTCATAATATTTCCTCTACAAATAAAGTTAATTCGATTAGCTTAAGATTCCTTAAAATTACCGGCCAGAAACAAGCGTATACGCTAGTAATCTGTATTCCATTGTAAATTTAATCCGATTTTAATCTAAGGTCAAAATATATCTTTATTAAAAATTACTGCTCTAAAATTATCACCATTTATTTACATACAAAGGTAGATAGGACAAATATTCGAAAATGTATTCAAAAAGTTTGTGTTCACTATAAAACCTTGAAGAAAACGTGAAAATTTATGAAATGTATAATCAACAAACAAAAATGCAATATTTAAAAAAAAATCTTTAATTACAGTTATCAAAAAAACTAAAAATAAATTTTTACCTTACTATGATGGGATTACCCCTGGCAAGCGAATAAATTAAATGCAAATGAAAAGTGCCGGTCAGATACAAGAGTCAACCCTAGTAAACTGCATTCCAATGCTAATAATAATTTACACTTAATAATCACTTTTCCAAAAAAAATTAAACCACCACAATAGAATGTATATTTATAAATATCTGAAACTACATATTTAACTTGATAAAAAAACCCAAAATACATAAACTAAACCTAACCGGACAAGAATTTCGAATACGATCCAAAACTTTGTATTCCTCACTAAATTAAAGTGTAAATATTTTACTGGTAAACATTATCAAGTCAAAAAAAAAAAAATTAAAAAAATATAAGTTCGATTTGGTAACCCAAAAACAGATTCAAATCACATATTCATTTAATTCTACTCTGCCTTCGGGCCCCACGTTGGGCGACATTTTGTAACAATGTCGGTGTTGGTTAAAGATATTTTTCATGTTTTAGTGCTGTTCATTTGCTGTAATGGAATACAACAATTGAACTGGTTACATTAACCTCATGAAAGCGCTGCACGCCTAGCGATGCACTAGCTTAGCTCAGGGATCGGGGGGGTTTTATTTGCGCTTCCTCAATCATTACAAAAAAAAATTGCGTGCGGAATCAATCAAAAATAATATCAAACGATATTATTCAAAAAAAAATATACTAATTAAAATTTCCCCAAAAAAAACAAATTATTGGAACACAATTAAAACAAAAAAAAAAATGTGACGAATAAATTATGCTATAGTTGGATTAGCATCTAGCATCTTACACCCACCCTTCCATGGACCAACTTTTAGGAATCTATACCTGGTCCCCATTATTCAATTTATTGATTAATAATTTACATTACCTTAATTGACCTGCAAATGTGTATGTGCTTATTGAAATAATAAGATTAATTTTTCATGTTAATTATAAAACATGCCATAGCAAAAGTTTATTACGAAAGAAAAAAAAAATTTTAGTATCAATTATATTTAAATGACAATCATTCAAAAAAAAAATCATTAATTGATTTAATTGAAATACAATCAAATATGCTACATTTAATGATAACCTGGTCAAATCGCAAAAATCTACAAATTTATGAAATGATTTTATAACCTAAATCAACATCTGAAATATTAATTTATCATAACAATAACAAACCAAATAATGAATTTATTAAATTTTCCAATTCCATATTAAATTCAAAAAAATACTATATTAATTGATATTCATTACTTAATTTTTCATCGATTTTTCTTAAAATCAAAAATATTCTATTATATTTATAAAATTTAAATAAATTTTTATAATTAAATGATGATATATAATTTTTTTTCTTTTTTTTTTTCAATCATAAATATTTTGTAATGGATTTAATTGATTTTTAATTAAATCAATTTTAATTCAAATCGATGAAAATTTAATAATATTTTTATCATAGTTTATAAATTCTATAATTATATATTTAATTGACAATATTCAATTCATTAAATGTTATATTTCTAATATGATGATTTATTATTTTTACAATCATGTTATTTGCCAATATATACAAATTATTAATTTTTTTATTTATAAATCTGAGTTGTTATAATTTTATTAATTATTAAACAATTTGAAAATATTAATTTTGATATATTAATTTGAAATAAATCGCGATTACATAAATCATTATTATTATTTAATTTAATTTCATATCCTTCATTATTATTATATATTCATTATTATTTTTTTTTTCAGTCTATACAATTAATTTATTTGTATTATACCATTTAAGAAAATATAAAAAAAATCCAAAGGGAAACTACTAATTATACTTTTTTCAAAATGATCAAAACAAATCTTATGGTTTTAAAAAAAAAATTGCATATTTTTAGGCAAGAAAATAATTATAATATTTAACCAATTACCTGGTTTGCGGCTCGCTCAGCAACAGATCTGTTGATGAAGTCGGCTGAAAAAAAACCTATGTTTGTTGCGATTTATATATTTTTTTTTTATAAGCACCATAAAATTTATTATGAAAAAAAAAATTTAATCAAAAGAATAAAAAAAATTTAATTAGACTCTATATATAAACATTAATATTTTTTTTTTATTATTATTATTTATAAATATAATTATAAGTATTAAATTGAAATATCCATTTAAGATATACTAATTAATTTATTTATTTTAAAAAAAAAGAAAAAATCAATATCCCGCGCTGAAAGCTCGGCCACTCGGCAATCAAAAAAATTTTCACCCAGCAACAGAAAAATTTATTGGTTTGTTGCATAAAAATTTTATGAAAATATTATAAATCTTTTTTTTTTTATATACAACAAAAGAATTTGCCGCAGTTTTTGTTTTAGTTAATTATTTAGCGTTTTCAATTTATTTAATTTTTTTATAAGAATATAATTTCGAAGAATATAATTTTTTTTTTTTTTTTTGGTTTTTTTTGTTTTGTTTTTTTTATATTTAAATTTTATTCCAAAATTGTATTAATATTTTAAAAAAGGATTATATCTTTTTATATTTATTATTAATTTTTGTGATCTTTAAAATTACACTATAAATTCATCTTAAAACGTTAATGATATTTAGTCCTCAAGTTCATAATTAAAAAAATCTAATTTAACCTTTATTACTTTATCTAAACCTTTACACCGTTGCCATTTCTGGTTTGTTACTGTGGAATTGGCATTATTTTATCAAAATTTATGAATAATTCTTACATTTGGTGATTTTAAAAGCATCCCTTACACAATATGCCAATTTATGTTATTTTTTTTTCTGTTTTAAACAAAACTTTAATGAATTAAAATAATTATGTAATTATTGTTAAATCAAAATTGCTATAATCACTTTTATTTAATTAATATATAATTTTGAATTATTATTAATTTTTCTTTTTTTGTATTATTATTAATGTAACTATAGTTACAATTAAACCATTTCTTCTATCTATTTACTTTAAAAAATATTTATTTTTTCACGTTTTTATTGCTACTAAAATTCACATTCAATTGTTATAAAAAAAATTAGATATTGCATGGTAAATTTATAATTAATTTATTTGTTATAAATTTATTTTATAATAAAAAAAATGGAAATAATTGTCCGCATTTTTTTTTTATAATCAAACTCAGTTCTTGGTTAATAAAAATTTTTGGAACTTATAATTTTAAAATTAATTTCTTTTTTCTTTTAACTACTTTTGTATTTACTTTATATCTAATTTATTATTTTTCTTTTTAATACCGCACTCAAGCTTGAGATAAACTAGACTGAATCTTCGATTTCTCTTTTGATCTTTATATCTTTATTTAAAGATTTTAAATTATTTAACTATATGGTCTGATATTTTATTTGGCCAATTGCAATGACCCTTTTTATTAAAATTTGAGCGATAAACTCCAGACAATATTCTAATATCGTAATTAGATTTTGTAATTTATTTATTATTTTATAAATATTCAATTATTTTATAAATTCTCAGAGACAAAGAATGAATACTGCATTATCGACCATTACAATAGCAAATACTCGATACGGACCGAAATTCCTGGTAGACTTGGGCACAAGTGTATATTTTCTACCAGAAAAAATATCAGCCGGATTGATGGAACAAAACTACACACCCAGTCAGGTAACTAAAAATTTGTACATGATAGTGGACAAAATAGAGGGGCCTATTATACGTTTTTTTCAAAAAAATAATTAACATTTTACGGTAAAATTAAAACATTTATTGTAAAATAGTATTTACATAATAAATAAATTAAAACAGTTATTGTAAAATAGTATTTACATAATAAATAAATTACGATGCAAAACTATTTTTATTTTTAAAAAGGTGTATATTTTTGTTTACAAGATCAAGTTGTCCTATCCATCTATAAAATTTAAAAACATTTTTCAGAACTCCTAAAGATATGTGACGCGCAAAATATACACAAAATAATTTTCAAAACTTTTAAAATAATTAAATAAAATCAATATAAAAAAGTAGAAGAACGAAAGATAATAATAAATAAAACATGAGGGTGATGGCTCAGTGGGTAGAGCTCTCGATTTCTACAAACATTAATACGTGTGATCAATCCTCGTTATGTTTGTTTTTAATTTTTACACACCCTCTGCATTTTATATCGCGTATTAGTATGTGATATATAAAATGCACTAAAAAATATTTATTTTTTTTAGCTGCAAAAACAATTGAACAAAAGAAAAGAAAAAATATTTTTTATATTATTTTATATGCAGTATATAAGTTTAAGTTTCAATTCTTATATAAAAAATAGAGTATGTCGACGATACAACAAAAGAAAACAAAAAAAGAAAAGCAAAGTTCTGTACAATTTCTGAAATCCCAAAAAATTGCAATATTTGATTTTAATTTTTTTTTATTATACAAAATTATATTGTGATATACAAAAAAACTTATAAAAATATTATTATATAAATCAAAAAGTTAAAAAAAATGTAATAACTGGCCGCAATTCTTGTTGTATCATTTCTTTCAGCTACAAAAATAAATAAATATAAAAAAATAAAAAATATTTTTAAAAAACCATTTATTATTATCAAAAAAAGAAAAAGAGCAAAATTACAAAAAAATATATTATTTAAAAATTTGAAAAAAGTTAATATAAAAAAAAGCACTAACTACAAAATAAAAGCACTAAAGGGTCAATCCCACCAAAAACAGAAACCAAAACTTTTTTTTTTATTTTTTAAACTTACGATACTTTCCAATTTAAAGGGTTTTTCAACTAAAAATATTTGTAAAATAATATAAAATAACAAACAATATTTGTCTAATTTATTTTTATTGCTTGAAATCGATTTATTTTTATAAAAAACGATTTTATATTTTTTCTGTTCCAGAATTCGAATTTTTCATTTTTCTGTTTTTAAATTTATCGGACAGAAAATGAAACTTTTTTTTTCAAAGTTTCAATTTCTGTTTGCAGAAGTTTGCAGACGTCACATTTCTATCAAATTTAGTTTGCAGCCATGACATTATGAAAAAATGTATTTATTTTTTGTGTGAAAAAATCTGAAGAAATAGTTAAAATTTTATTTTATTTAGTTTTCTTTTGGTGAAAAGTGAAAAAACAATATAAAAAATGGAAAATACATTAATTAGTATTAAAAATATAAAAAAGGAGAGGGCTGAAGCTAAAAGAAATTGTAAAGAGGCTAACATTCAAAGGAAACAGGAGCAACAAGAGTTTGAATCGAAGCTTATTTTAGAAGTAGAAGCTCATAAATCTATATATGACAAAACATGTACAGATTATAAAAAAAAAGATAGAAAAACATCAGCGTGGAATGAAATTTCAACAATTTTAGGAAGAAGTGGTAAAAACTATAGTATAAAAAATTAAATTTATACATTTTCTAAATAGTTTTTTTTTTAATATTATAGTTGCTGAATGTCAGAAGAAATGGGCAATATTAAGAGATACTTTTTCAACTAATTTAAAATTGTCGAAAATAAGTATTAGCGGTTCAGCAGCGGGTTCATCTATGAAATGGCATCATTTTGACAATATGAAATTTTTAATTCCTTTTGTGAAAGTTCCAAATAAGTAAGAAATATTTTCATATTTATATTTATATTGTATAAACAAATATCACTACATTTTTTATTAATTGTTTATATTATTGTAGCAATTGTGGCAACTATAAAGAAAATAGGAGCATGAAGAACTAGAAATAATATTTGGTGAAGAACTTACAAAAGATATTGAAAGTGACCAATCGTGGAATGAGTCATGTTGTTCAGTTCAATCTCTGAAGGAGCCCAATAGAAATTCTTGTGGGCGGAAGCGAACTCAGTCTGAAAATGATGATAATGCAATTTCTAAAATTTTAAAAGCAATAGACAACATTCCTGCAGAATCTTCTACACCTACACCAGACTCTCCTATGTCATATTTTTTTGCTTCAATAACTGGTTTAACAAGTCACTTTTCGCGGGAACAGCAAATTGATTTTCAAGTGGAATGCCTCAATTTGGTAAAAAAATCGACAGCAGAGAAAAGTAAGATTTTTTTATTAAAAATTAGGATTAAAGTATTTTTTTTTATTATGTTCATGGTCTAGAAGACATATTTTTATTTTTAAGTATTTTTGTTTAAAGTTAATACTCAAGAAGACTTATTTTTTTATTTTTTAATGTTTTTTTTGAGGTTCATAGTCAAGAAGATTTATTTTTGTGATTATTTTTATAAATATGTAATAATGTTCCTCATTAATTATTAAATTTAAGTTCATAGTCAAGAAGAGTTATTTTTGTGATTATTTTTATAAATATGTAATAATGTTCCTCATTAATTATTAAATTTAAGTTCATAGTCAAGAAGACTTATTTTTTTATTTTTAAATATTTTTTTTAAGGTTCATAATCAAGAAGAAGACTTATTTTTGTGATTATTTTTTATAAGAATGTAATAATAAAATATGTTCGTCATTATTAATTATTAAATTTAAGATCTTTTTTTTGTTTAATAAAATTTTATTTTTGAATATAAAAAAATTGTTTACATTCTAAAAAAATTAAATCATTGAATGCTGGAATAGTACGTTTCCTTCATTCAAGCACCAATTAGCAAAATGTTCACGCACATTGAACGCTTCTGATGCAGGCTGGTATGCTCGAGGCTCATCATCGGCTTCTTCTTCTATATCTTCATCAAAATCTGAAGATTGAAAGCCTTTAAGAATGTCCTGTAGGTCCATTTTTAAAAAATTGTGTAAAATACAACTACATAACACAATTTGCTTAGCAAATGCAACCTGCACTTCTATTGATTTTAATAAAATTCTCCAGGTATGTGCTAGTATACCAAACGCATTCTCTACAATGCGTCTAGCTCTCGAGAGCCTAAAAAATAATTTTAAAAAAAATCATTAAAAATCATAACTACGAAATAAAAAAAAATATTATTGGGTACCCTTAATTAAATATTCTTTGAGGATTAGTCAAATTTTGCCCACCATATGGTGTTAATAAATTGGTTTTAAGCCCAAAAGCTTCATCACCAACTAGTACATAAGGTACACGAGTCTGTGTTCCTGGCAAATTTTTATCTGTTGGAACTTTCAGAACGGCTGATTTAGTAATCCAATTATTCCAAAAAAGCTATTTGAAAAAATGGCTGAATCGGCGGTAGAACTATATGATCCAATATCAATCATTATGAACCTATATCTTGCATCTACTACTGCCATTAGGTTGATCGAAAAAGATTTTTTATAGTTAAAAAATAAACTTCCAGACTTTCTTGGGTAGAACATTTCAGCATGCTTGCCGTCAACGGCACCCAATCAGTTTGGAAAGTTCCATCTATTTAAAAAATCTTTACCAATATTTTTCCAGCTTGTTGTATTCTGCTTCGGTAAAACTTTGTTCTGAAATTCGGCGTTAATGGCAATAATAGTTTGCAAGATACATCGACGAACAGTAGTAGCTCCCATTAGAAAACGCATACCCAAATCTTGAAATGAGACTCCCGTGGCCAAAAATCTAAAATAAAAAGTTATGAAATTTGTTTGATTTTATTTACAGTCTCTTAAGAGTACCTTAATGTTAAAACCAATTTTTCTTTTGGTGAAATTGTGTCCTTCCTGAAATTATTTGGAGTCGGCCTGATCCTGTGAATTGTTTTGGTAAGTATTACATCAAACTGATCCTTGCTCATACGAAAATAACGAAAATATCGGACTGGATACTCTTCCAATTTTAACGAAATTCTATAAAACTATCCATTAATTTTCCGGTCAAAATTTAACGGATGAATCCAATATTTGCAAAGTTTTTTTTTTCTTAATTAATTCCAAAAATAACGCAACATGCAACAAAACTTTCTTCTTATACACTCCCATTATTTATTTTAAATACAAAATTACAACTTTTTATTAGATAAAAAAAAATTCCGAATATAAAAACAAAACATTTAATTTGACGTTTGACGTTTTAATTTTTTTTTCTGTTTCTGTTTCTATTTTTGGTGGGTGTGCAATGTCAAAATTTGAACAGAAAAGTAAAAAAAAAAAACAAAAAAAGTTTCTGTTTCTGTTTTTGGTGGGATTGACCCTTAACTACAAAGAAATACAAAAAAAAACTACAAACAATATTCTAAAAAACTACAAGCGCTGCATAGCATTGATTTTCGTAAGTTTAAAGTTCCCCCAAACTCACCCTCGACGGAGTTGTTACCACTCCTTGCATCGTAATCCATTAAAAAAAAAAAAAATTGAATTTTAACAATGATTTTTTTTTTTTTTTTTTGGTAAAAACTTACTTCATTATTTGTTGAGTAATTCGTTTTATATGTTTTAAATGTTAATTTTGGTTCATATACAGACTTCAACTAAAAAAATATTATAAATATTAATTTTTATTTAACATTATAACATTTTATTTACTTACTTGATCATAATTAGATAGCTCTACTGTCGGTTTTTGATTGTTAAAAGGTATTAACCGTTCCTCTTTCATCTAAAAAAAAATAATAAATTTTCATATTAATTATATTTAATTTAATTGAAAAATCACATTTTTTATTTGAAAAATAACTATTTTAAAAATAATATTAATATTGTACTTACTTGTGAATTATATTTATTATTTATTTCATTATGAAATCCAAACACGTGACCTCCCGGAGCATTTAAATTGAGTACCATTGAGGCATTCCCGAATAATAAACTTAAATTATGAGGACCTGTTATTGCCTCTTTTTGTTGTTGTAGTTGATCGGCAATCGGTGTCCCATAACTCGAGTTAAAACAAAAAATACTCAACAAACAAAAAAAACACTGACATTTTTAATCATATTCATTTTTTTAAAAACTTAATTTTCCTTTTATTTATTATTTACAACGTTTATGCTCTAGCTGTGCAGTTAGAAAACTGATTTGTGAAAAATAAAAATTGCATTCAATATTGCGTTGAAATAATTTCTGTAATCAGATATTTTTAAAAAAATATAGAAATTATTTAGAACAAAAATGCTGATTATTTAAAAAACATTATCGCCATATATTAATATATATTAATTAATCAAATTTTATGTTCTTCCTGATTAAACTTTGTGCTGAACTAATTATTATTTTGTAATAATTTAATTTTATTATTTCTATTATTTAATAGTATTTTTAGAAAAAAATTCTGTAATTGAATATAATCAATATTTTTTAAAAACATTTTCAATATTGTTTTAATATAATCAACATAGTAATTAAACTAATTTTAATTCTTCCTGATTGAACTTTGAATATTATAGTTTGTTTTCGAAAAACAAATTTAATATATATAGTTTTACAATTTTATATATTAACAAAATTTTGATATGATATACTTATACTATAACTATATTGTATAACATTTTTTGGAATTTTATTGGAAAATATGTTGTATATATGTTTTTCGTTTTAGGTCATTAAATTTGTAATATTTTTTTTTTGTTGTATACAAGAATCATATACAAAAAAATAACAAACTTAAACATATACACTGCATATAAAATAATATAAAAAAATATACCGCTTAAACTTATACGAAATATAAAATAACATGCGTATATTAATTTTAGAAATTCGCAGTTTTTTAAAATAATTATAATAACCTTGAAAAAAAAAGTTCATTATCTTTTATTAAACTTCACTAAGTTGAAGTTCCGATTCATATATATATTTTATGCATTTTTTATTTATTCATGCATAAAACAAACAAACAAAACACGTTATTTGCGTTGTGAAAAATTTTCACTTGACAGCTCAGATGGTAACATGTAGGTTTACAAATCAAGACATCCACGGTTCAAATCTACACAAAGCCAAAAATATTTTTTTCAAAAACAAAATACAAATTCTTTGTTCAAACAAAGAAACAGAAGAGAAACAAGAAAAACAAAGAAGATTCGTTCATATAATCATTTAATCTATTCAAACATAACAAGGTTGGTTGGTCAATAGGTAGAGAGCTCACCAACTTACACAAAATATTCCGCGATCGATCCCAGCCATTTCCAATATTATTTTTTCTCACGTATTTTACAGAACACATGCATAAAACACTTTAAAGTCACGTACAAAAATAATTACACTAATTAATTTAATTAAAATTTATAGGGTAATTACCCTAAATAATTGACTTAATTAAAATTTATAGGGTAATAAATAATTACCCTCATTAGCATAATAAAGTCATAATAAATAATTGACCTAATTAAAAGGTGTGAAAAATGCCATTGGATGGATGGATGGATTGAGAGAGGGGAGTCCGTGAAGGACTCAAGCACTCAGGCCAGAAATAGGCCCATTGTACCCCTCGGTGCGAAGAACCTTCATGTCACTCCCGCCGTGGCGGTTGTGAGCCATCCGCTATCTTTTCCGAATTTACAGATTTGTTGCCATCCATGAACCCCCGCTTCGCTCAGTTCGTTCAGGAGATAGGCACCAAAGCATTTATAACGTAGGTGCATGAGGCAGGGACAATGACACAGGAAGTGTTCAGTAGTCTCTCTATCCTCACCGCACCCCCTACAGACGTGCACTTCAGAGCGCCGGATTTTGTAGGCATGATCCCGCAACATAGAGTGACCTGTTAAAATCGCAGTGCCCAGGTATACCGAGCTCTTGTTGAGCCGCAGGTATTTCTTGGTTACTTTCTCCTTCGGGATGCCCCAGAGACACCGCGTGGTGTGGCCGATATCACTAGCTAGCCAGATTTGTTGATGAGATTCGTCGGCCCATCGTTTTAGGTTCGCTTTAAGAGTCTGCAGTGCTACCCCAACTGTGGTCGTGATGACCTCCAGTTGCGATCCCTTTCTTGCTAGCTCGTCTGCTTTTTCGTTTCCCGGTATATTGCTATGTCCAGGAACCCATTTCAGTGTGACTCTATTCGACCGCGCCAGGTTGTTAAGACTGTGTTTACATTCTTGGACCAGCTTGGATTTGGTTGTATAGGATGTCACCGCTTTTAACGCAGCCTGACTATCTGAGAAGATTGTCAGGTCCCTATCTGTGGTTCCTTCTAATAGAAGGTGGTTACAGATTTCTTTAATTGCCACCACCTCTGCTTGGAAGACTGTGGCGTGGTCTTCCAAGCGAATAGACCTTTCTAGATTTAATTCCTCACAGTACATACCCGCGCCAGCCAGGTTTCCCATTTTGGAGCCGTCGGTATATGCTGTTAACAGGCCAGCTGTTTGAGACACTATGTCAGTGTTCCAATCAGCTCTAGAAGGGATACTGAGTTTTACGTTTGATTCCAGGAAGGTTTCTTTCTGGGAATCGCTAGGTTTCTCAACATTGGGTATGATGGATTTCACAAATCCCAGGATAGACTCATGAGGTACAGAAGAACCTGCATGAGTCCATGCCTGGTTTAAGTGAAGTCTCAATGCAGCCCCCGCAGCAACTTTTTTGATGTGGATCCCAATTGGGTGGATAGCCGTAATGGTTTCCAGTGCTGCTGTTGATGCTGTTCTCATTGCGCCAGTAATACTGAGGCAACAAGAACGTTGAACTTTTTCCAACAACTTAAGATTGGAGAGTTTCTCAATCGCCTTCCACCAGACGAGAGATCCATAGGAAAGAGTAGGGCGGACGACACTGGTGTAGAGCCAGCGAATCATATCCGGTTGTAGTCCCCATTTCTTTCCCATCGCGCCCCGACACATGCCAAAAATCCTATAGGCTTTTTTAGCTCGTTCTTCTAGGTGCGATCTCCAGTTCAATTTTTTGTCTAAAATAACGCCCAGATATTTAACATTTGCTTTTAGTGTTAGCCGGGTGCCTTTTATAACGGGAAGACTCAATAGTTGAGTTTTCCTTCTCAATGAGAATAAACAGATATCGGTTTTTAGCGGGTTGATGTTCAGCCCACAGTTGTCTGCCCATTGACTAACAATATTCAGTGCAGGTTGCATTAACCCAGAGAGTTCCGATTCAAATTTGCTTGTGACGAGAATGACCAGGTCGTCTGCGTAGCATACGACGAGGTATCCCTGCCTTGTGAGTTCGAATAGGAGGTCATTCACGACTAGTATCCAAAGCAAGGGTGACAGAATGCCGCCCTGTCGTGTACCTTTGTGAACTTTCCCTGACCGTTCTTGGTCCCCAAGGTTCGCATAAATTCTCCTATGTGCTAACATGTGTTCAATCCACTTGGAGATTTGTGGGTTGATGTTTTGTTTATGTAGCACTTCATTAATTTTTTGCAGGAGTACATTGTTGAAAGCTCCTTCCACGTCTATAAAGGTTCCAAGCACAGATTCTTTGAAAAGAAAGGCTTTTTCAATGGTATGAACCACTTCATGAAGAGCAGTTTCCACCGATTTACCCTTTAAATAGGCGTGCTGTTTGCCAGATAAGGCTGCCGATGGGAGCTTATCTCGAATTTCTCTTTCGCAGATTCTTTCCAGAGTCTTTAAAAGAAAGGAAGTAAGGCTGATTGGTCTGAATGCCTTGGTGGATGAATAGTCATCTCGACCCGGTTTTGGTATAAAGACCACTCTAACCTCCTGCCATTTAGTCGGGGTGTATCCAAAGAGGATACACGCCCTGAAAAGGTTTATTAATCTATCAGCTATGAAATCCCATGAGTTTTGGAGTAAAGCAGGGAATATCCCATCTTTACCTGGGGATTTAAATGGTTTGAAAGAAAAAACAGCCCATTTAGCTGCATTAAGGTTAATAAACTCTAATTCCGTATTCTCCAACCTATTGCTAGGCCGGTATGAATCTATTACAACAGAGGTGTCAAAGCATTTCGGGAAATGCTCTTCCATTAGTAATTCTAGTGACTCCCTGCTGATTCAGCCCTGATACCTTCACTATTGATTAGGAGTTCAGGTTGAATGTGGGTTTTCGCTAGAAATTTCTTAATTCGTGACGCCTCGTTTACGCTATCCACACCATCACAGAACGATCTCCAAGATTGTCTCTTGGCTGAGCGGATGGCGTACTTATAATCTTTGAGCGCATTTTGATATGCGTTCCAATCTTCATCACGATTACAGTTCTTCGCTTTGTTGCAAAGCCTGCGTACCCGTTTACGTTTTCCTTTGAGGTCCTGTGTCAACCAAGGAGGGTCAGAGTCGGATCTGGCCCGTTTCAAGGGATAAGACTCTTCATAAGAAACCATAAGCAGATTCGTGATCACATTTACTTCTCTGTCAATATCTTCACACGAGTACAATGTAAGGGGGAAGTTAACTGAGAGATTTAATTTTGATTCCACCTTGCTCCTGAAAGAAACCCAGTCAGTTTTTGCCGGGTTTCTATAAGGAATGGCTGGTGGGACCGTGGCATCAATTTCAAAACGTATATATCTGTGATCCGATAAGGATGCTTCGTTCGAAACTCTCCAATTATGAATGTATGCAGATATATCAATTGTAGTTAGTGTTATATCTATTACTTCCCTACGAGAACGCGTGATAAAGGTAGGTTCTACCCAAGGTTCATTAATAATAGATTAGTTGTATAAATATAATCAATCAGTGACTTACCCCTTTCATTACAGTTTGAGCTGCCCCATACTGTATGATGAGAGTTTGTATCACAGCCTATAATCAGTTGTTTGTGGTTGCTCTGCGCTAGCTTCGCTACCTCATCCAACTCGGTAGATGGCGGAGGGGTGGGTGAGTCAAACGGTAGATAAACAGAAGCAAAGATGATCTGCTTTGGTCTCCCGTTTAATTCGCCCTCCCATGAAACCGCTATGCTATCTTTACTTGAGACCTGTGGGTGAGAAAATAGATTAATATTTTTCTTGGCTACAATACAGGCCCTGGGCCTACCTTGTTCGTTATTGTAGAACAGATTTACTGATTTGTTGCTCCATCCAGAAACTTTGTTTACGACGGTCCAAGGTTCCTGAATTAGCGCCAAATCCACTTCGCTTTTCTCGAAAAGTTGTTGTAGGTTGGCCGTGGCCGCCATCTCGAAAGATGTTTTGTCAACTCCTCTGACCACCTGAGAATAGGAACCCAGGGTTCGTTTACCCGTTGAAATGACCTTCGGTCTTGCGACAGGTTTAAATCTACGATCTAAGCCTGATTTGGGAGCAGGTCCTTCCCTATAAGTTGATAGCTCAGGGACTACCTTCTTATTGGTTGGTCCTGCTTCTCCCAAATCAGCCGAGCGGATTCTGTTTTGCTGCTTCTGTTGCAACAAGAGCCCGTGCAGGATCAGTTGTCCCCATTTTCCAACCTAATGTGGTTGACATGGCAACGCCTGACACTGCACGGGCCCCTGCCGCAGCAGGAGCAATACAAGTAGTTGCTGGTTTGGCCGGGTGGACCGATGTGGAACCTGGCAATGCACTAGCGGCTCCCGCGGTGTTACCACCTTTAGGATTCGCCCGTGCACCACCCGGTTCTCCACCTTTCACGCCCTGTACCGCGCCGCGCAACTTCTCCCTTCTCTGTTTCCGCTTCTGCCCGACAGACAGTGGTTTCCCATCACCTGGTATAACCCCCTTCCGCGCAGACGGACTTCCAAGGTTGAGCCTTTCCAGCGCAGCCCTTGCCCGCTGTCGTTTGCGCTGTTGCGCACCCGACAGTTTATTTTTCTTTTTCTTTTTAACCAGGACCACACCTTCTGTCGTGTGGGAGGGGGTCGAGGTTTGGGTCGCGTTTTTAATCGTATCGGCCCTATCTACTCTTGCTACTGGCGACTTAGTTGTTACATTAGTAGCAACCAAGCCCTCGCCGGAAGTCGTAGCCTCTTCCGACACTTGTGGTAATATCCTACCACGAATTTTTCTAGATTCGGACATTCAAATCATGAAGGTGGATTCTCTTGGTTTTCGGTCTTCGCCCTTCGCCGTTCCAGCATGGTTGCACCTACTGGCATCGCCTCAGGGTTCCTCAGACTTACTTAAGCCCCACCACCGCGACAAGGTGGAATCCGACGGGGGGAAAAATGCCATTAAAAAACACACGTCAAAAAACCCATTAACGGATGATTAATGGGTTTTATTTAGTTCCCAGCACCAAGTGGCCCAATAACTACTAACCCCCCCCCACTATTTTACAGGAGTAACAAAATTAACATTTTTAAATTTCATACATTTTCTATTGAAATTTGATTTTTCCTTCATATATCTTTTTTTACTTCATATATCTATTTTAAGTTTTAAGGGGTAGATTTTAAAACTGAGAAATTAGTTTGTTAATAATATAGTCTTACATATTTACCGAAAAAATCAACCCCCTAACCTCAACCCACGCTATTTTACAGGAGTAACAAATTTAACATTTTTAAATTTCATACATTTTCTATTGAAATTTGATTTTTCTTTCATATATCTTTTTTTGCTTCATATATCTATTTTAAGTTTTAAAGGGTAGATTTTAAAACTGAGAAATTAGTTTGTTAATAATATAGTCTTACATCTTTACCGAAAAAATCAACCCTCTAACCTCAACCACCGCTATTTTACAGGGGTATAATTTAAAGGGATGCGAATATATGCCACAAAAGGGTGATTGAACACAAGAGATATGAAGCACTCTTCCAACTTGGCAGCTTTTTGTCTTTTTGGTCGAGATATTACCCTTATCCGGAAGTAGAAAAACATTTAAAATTACGCTTAAGTATAAATATTTTTAATCGAAACTTAATGCGTTCAAAAATGAACGAAATGTTTATAATTTTTTATGGAGTTGGAGATTTATTTTTGTCCATTTTAAAAGAATTACTCATTTCATTCATATTAAAATGTGCAAAAATGAACAAAATGCGCATTATTTTGAATGGTATGGAATGTATTTTCAATATTTTGTACATTTGGGAAGAATTACTTATTTCATATAAACTATTAAAATGTGCAAAAATGAGCAAAATGTGCATTATTTTGTATGGGGTATGGGATTTATTTTCAATATTTTACCCCTTTGCGAAGAATTACTTAATTCATATAAATTATTAAAATGTACAAAAATGAGCAAAATGTGCATTATTTTGTATGGGGTATGGGATTTATTTTCTATATAGTTTAGTATAAATTCCATAATCTTTCCTGAAACTTATATTTTAATAAATTGAATAAAAAACAAACACTTCAAAACTTTATTTTAATATAAATTTACTTTTATTTAATCTTAACTTTTTATTACAACGATTTAAGTTTTATTTTTTAGACTGAACTGTTTGACGACTTTTTCAGAATTCATGTTTTTCTAATTCTAAATTAAAAAGAAGCTTAAAGATAATTATTTCATAATGCATAATTGTACATAAAAACCTTTTAATTATGCATGGGAAAATTGTCAGATAAAAAGACGCTTAATCTGCAAAATTCCTGAGAACGGATTTTTGATACTTATTTAATAAAAGCCTGAGAACGGAATTTTGATAATTATTTAATTTAATAATTATTTAGAATTTTGATAAATGTAACTTAAATAAAGTTGCATTACAAAAATATATTTATATCGCGATAAGTGTCTTATTACTATGTGACAACTCCCCCCTATTTATGGTTTGCAGCCCCTGCAAACGGATCTATTTCTTTATTTTTTTCATTAATTTTTACATTGCTGTTTTCGTTTTCAAAAATTATTTTTACGTTTCCTTTATCATTTTCACGAATTCTTTGTACACCTTTTTGTTTTCTGTTTTTCAAGCACCAAATAATCCCAATCACAATAACCATAATAATAAAAAAATTTATACTTAAACTTGTGTAATTTATAGCATTATTTTTATAGTGGACATAATCGATAGTTTCTCGATTCACTATGTTATCAAAATGTAATTGTTTTAAAGTAACATTATTACTAATTATTTTCGTAAAATTTTCATGTATTGTAGGGATTATCGTGCTGCTTGAAAAATTTCTGATTTTATTTTCAAATATATACTCTTTTATTTTAATTTTACAGTTACTAAATTTAATTAAGTTATGACTTTTTATATGTATGTTGTTATCAATACAATTTTGTTCGATTTTACAAATATCTAAATTTTTTACAAGAATTATGTCGTCAAAAAGTTGTTCAATTAAAGTTACATTATTAATTTTTAAGTTACATGCATTATTTTTTTGAAAGATATTTCGTAAACAATCATTTTTATGTTTCTTTAAATTATTTTTCAAAACAATTTTATTTTCAATATTTAAATATACATTTTCTTTTTGAATAATTACATTTTCTAAATCATAATTTAATTCTTCGTAATTTCTATTAGGTGTAGGAATAATAATTGAGTTAAAATATTTTTCTTTCGTAAAATTTGGGATGCTTAAAACTAATATAAGCGATAGACCTTTAGAAAAAATGCTAGTTTTGATGTAGGGTAGTTTTTCTGAGGAAATATTATAGTAGCTAATTTCTTCATTGGTTAAAATGTCGTGAGCTAGCACTCCTAATTTACTTAATAAAATAATATCGATTAACTTTTCTAATTGTTTGTTAACCGTGACGATATCCGCATAAATAAGAAATGATACCTTCATTCTTGATAAAGTTTGAAGAATTTTATTTTCAATGTTGTTTACCATATCTAGTGCTGTTTTGATTTGCTGTTGTTGCTGATTTACCAGATTAACTGTTTCATTAAAATTTTTGATAACCACCTGTTTATTTAATTGATCAATTGACATTTCTACGTTATTATCTAAGTTATTTAGATGGTTGTAGATATCAGCGGCATCTTCACTGTCCATGGTACCAGCAATAAATTTTAGTGCTGATCCGATAATATTGGCTAGACCTCGTTTAAGACGTTTGTTCACTATCGAAGATTGTGGGATGATCATGTTTATATTGTGTTTTGCTAATGATATTTCTCTTTGCAGCATTTCGTCTTCGCCATTATTTGTTTCCGGGTCCATTTGTTTAACGTTAGCTTCTATTGAATTAATTATCTCCTGATAATGACCGAGATTGATTATGTGTAGCATCTTTGTGTAACTGTCAACCACTAGTCTTTGCTCCATTTTGAAAATACTATACCCATTTTGATTGTTAAGTTCTATGATTTCCATCTGCTGTCCCAAAGCTATAGTAATTACTATTAATATTATGAAAAATTTCAACTAAAAGTAAAAAAAAATTTAACATTTATTTAATTTTTTTTTTTTTTTTTTGAATTTTAAACAAATTATTTAGTAGTTTTATTGGTATGCAAATCTTCTCTTGCATTGATTAGTGTGATATCTGGTGTTTCGTTTGTCATTGGTGTCTGTAATATGATTTTCTTCTGTTTTATAATTAACGAGTTTTCTGTATTTTGGAAGAATTTTTCCAACTTGTCGATTTTGTACAATATCTTCTCTTATATTGTTGCTGCGTGAACGATTTTTATTAAGATTTTCAATTTTTCGTATTTTATTTTTTTCGAATTCATTGGCAAGATACGTTATATTATCGCGGTCGTAATTTTTCTCTAACAAATCTATGGGTCGTAGTTTTATACTAGAGTGTATTGTGTTATTATAATAATTTATTGCTTTATAAATTTTCTCTTCCAGATTTTCTTTTAGTTTGCTAGCTTCCATGATACGCAGATGTTCATTTAACGTGCCGTGTAACCGTTCAACATCGGCGTTGCCTGTTTTCATACCAGCTGATGTTGAGTGTGCTTCAATTTCTTTTTCTTGCAGGAATAATTTTACTGTCTTATGGAGTATACATCTTTCGTTATCAAATATTAGTTTTTTCATTTTGCCCAAGAATCTGATTCTTTCTTTAAGCGCTTTTAAAATCGAGACCCATGTTCGATCGTTCAGTTGGTGTATTGTGGCATATTTGCTAAATTTATCTAATGTGGTTAAAAACATGACGTTTCTGCATGGAAACCAAATATCAATATGTACTATTGCGTTAAGATGTTTTCCTGTTTCTGTAATGTTGAATGGTACTTTGTTGGGATGTCTATCGTGTTTGGCTATGATACACACTTCACAGTTGTTTATAAATTTTGTAACTTCATTTAACATATTTGGAAAGTAGTATTTTTGTTTTAGCTCTTCAAATATTTCATTAATTCCTCTGTGATTGTTCTTGTTATGTTCTTGTTCTATAAGCGATAGTATTTGCTCTTTGTCAGTGACGTCTATTAAGTTGATATTAGATTTTAGCAATTTAATATTATTATTGTTAGAAAAATTTCTAACGTAAATATTTTGAAATTTGTTAAATAGATTTATATCATCGCAATATATGCATACTAAGCCTTTGTTAATCAGAAAATTTTCCATAATTTTTAATAAGTTACTATCTTCATCGACAATAACAAAATTTTTAATTTTTTTATTTACAATTTTTATAGAAATATTTTCTTTAGAACCATAGTTTAAAAAGACTTGATTTTTGTAAATATTTATTGGCTTTTCTGTAATATAAATATAATGTGTTTCATCTTCATTGGCACTATGAATCGTTGCTCCAGTTGATGATATTTCATCATTCTCTGTATTAAAAATGCTTGTTAATAGATTTTCTTCCTTGCTGTTTATTATAAAATTATTAATTTCATTTTCTTCTTTATCATAGACATATCGGCTTAGTGCATCAGCTACTTGATTTTCTTTACCTTTAATGTACTTTACATCGAAATCATATTCATTTAGTTGTATTTTCCACCGCTGAATTTTCATATTTGGCTCTTTGATGTTATTCATCCACACTAGCGGCTTATGATCAGTGCAAATCAGAAATTTTCTTCCGAACAGGTATGTTCTATAATATTTTACGGCCCATACTATGGCTAGTAGTTCCTTCTCAATGGTAGAATATTTAGACTCATGGTTGTTCAATGTTCTGGATGCGTAGCTTATAGGGTGGATGTTTTGTGACAAAACAGCGCCTATAGCGTAATCTGATGCATCTGTCGTAAGTGTGAACTGTTTGGAAAAGTCGGGTGATATTAAGATTGGATCGCTAACAAGTAATAATTTTAACTTATTAAATGAATTTACATAATCAGGGTCATTTTTGTTGATTTTCATTCCTTTTTTCAGATACTTTATCATTGGGTATGCTACTTTAGAATAATCCCTTATAAATTTCCGGTAAAACCCTGTTATGCCTAAAAATCGTTTTATTTCTCTTATTGTAGTAGGTATTTTAATCTTTTGTATACTTTCTATTTTGTTGTTATCTGGTTTAATTCCGCCATTGATGATTTCATGTACCAAATATTTTGTAGAAGTAGCTGCAAAGTTACATTTGTCGATCTGTATTTTCAAGTTTGCTTCTCTTAGTTTATCCAGAATTTTCTTTAATGATATTAGATGTTCTTCGAAATTTGTTGAAAATATTAGTATATCATCTAGGTAAACCACGCAGATTTTATTAATATACTCTTTTAACACATCGTTCATAAGGCGTTGAAAAGTGGCTGGTGCATTTTTCAACCCGAACGGCATTCTTGTGAATTCATAGTGACCATTCGACGTTGAAAACGCTGTTTTTTCTTGATCTTGCGGTGATATCTCAATTTGATGGAAACCTTTTGCTAGGTATAACGTTGAAAAATAGTTGCATTTTCCCAATTTATCAAACATTTCTTCCATATTGGGTATCGGAAATTTGTCGCCGAGTGTTTGTTCATTTAGCTTTCTGTAGTCCATTACGATTCTCCACTTTTGTTTGCCAGAATTGTCTATTTTCTTGGGTACCACCCAAATCGGCGAGTTATATGGACTACTACTGGGTCTTATAATATTATCCTCTAACATTTCTGCAATTTGTTTTTCGACCTCTTTCCGGTGGATCTCTGGGTAGCGATATAACTTGCTATAAATTGGGCGATCATTTTTTGTTGTAATTTTATGTTTAATGTTGTACGTAAAAGTAAGGCTATCACCCTCCTTGAAAAATAATTCTTTATAAGAATTTAATAAATAGTTTAATTTGCTTCTATCTGGTTTATTTAGATGTTGAGCAAAACTTTTCATAGGAACATCGTTGAAAGACTCATTACTAAAAATATTAATTGAATTATCTACATATCTGTTGTTTGCATACATCTCTTCTTCTTCATTAAGATAGAAAGGTATAACTGAATTTCTCGTGAATAGTAGCCTGTCTTTATAATTGATTGTTGAACACAAATTTGCTAAGATGTCGTTACCAATTAAGCCATCAAATTTGGTATGAAAAGGGTATTCAATAAATTGAGCAAAGTAGTCTGTTTTTTCGTTGAATTCTTTGAATAATGGTATTTTTACTTGTATATTTGTTTCAATATTTTGATTTAAAGCCTTTAGTTTTAATTTAGATGATTTTTGTCTCCATTTTGTATTACAGATACCTGGATTAATTATACTTCTTTCAGCACCGGTATCTAAAATAAACTTCATATTTCTGATTTTATTATTAACAACTATATAAGGAAGTTGTTTTCGGCTGGTACCCGAAAATTTCCATAATTATTATTAGCCTCATTAGTAGATACGTCCATTGGTTCAACTGCATTTCTGTCAGTATTTTGTCTAAAATTTGGTTGATTATTTTGATATTGAAAATTGCTGTTATTTCTATGAAAATGATTAGAACGATTGTCTTGTCTCTGCTGATTTCGAAAGAAGTTGTTTGATCTGTTTGATTGGTGTGAGTTGGACCCAAAATTTTGGTTTTTATTAATATTACTTTGAATAGAATTATTTTGGCTTCTATTATTATTGCTTTGAATAAATGTATTTTGATTTCTATAATAATTGATTTGGTTCGATTCTGAAAAATTTGTTGGTTGATAGTTTCGATTTCGATTTCGATAATTAAAATGTTTTTTTCTTGATAATAATTTTGTGAAGAATTGTAATTCGATGGACGAGTATTTCGGTTAAAATTAGTTTTATTATGTTGGAATGATAAGTATCTATGTTCGTGAAGCAGATCATATGCTTCGTCTATTGATTCAGGATTTCGACAAGCTATTAAATTTTTTGCTAGAGGCGGAAGACTTTCTTTAAAATATTTTAACGCGATTCGTTGTGTGTTTGCCATTTCGTCTCTAGTAAAGTGTCCATTTAATAGTTTATCATTATTTATTCTACAAACTAATGAATTAATTTTCTTGTAAAAAATTTCAATAGTTGAATCACACCTGCATAATTGCAATTGATCAACTAATTCGATGACTGGAGTTTTTTCTCCATGATTTTTAATTAAAATACTTCTTAATTCCACCCAAGTTTCTATTGTTCCACGTCGTAAAAGACCTTCCTTAGCCCTACCTACGATTCTGTCCATTATGTAGTTCAGGATTATTCTTTTTGTGTTATTATCTACAGTTTGTATCGTTGGTATTAAAGATTCAATTTTGTTTAAAAAACTAAGTAGATAGTATTTGTCGCCATCAAACGGTCTAATATAGTTAATATTTTGCGCGATGTAATTTAGGGTTTCTCTAATTTGGATTGGATTTACTATTTGTTCTGCATTTTGATTGACTTGGAATGCAGGTTGATTTTGTTGTTCCATTTTATTTAATTATAATTTATTTTGTTATGTTTGAATTTATTTTAAATACTTCTATAAATTATTTATTCTATGTTATCTGTATTATTTTATTATAAGAATTTGTAATATTTATTTGTATTAATTTATTTATGTTATTTATCTTAAATATTTTATTGAAAAAGAAATGATAAAATGTCCTACCTTGATCTTTCTTTTGTTTTTTTGGATGTTCGATTGTTCGCTCGATGTTTGATTATTAATTAATGTTCTTAACAGTTTCTTTATATCACTCGTAAATAATTCACTTTAGTTAATTTTATTTTACAATAATTCAATTTAATTAATTTAACTTCAAAACAATTCACTTCAGATAATTTTAGTTAATTTTAGTTTAAAATAATTCAATTTAATTAATTGAATTTCAAAATAATTCACTTTAGTGAATTTTACTTAATTTTATTTTAAAATAATTCAATTTAATTTCAAAAATAAATCACTTCAGATAATTTTAGTTAATTTTAGTTTAAAATAATTCAATTTAATTAATTTAATTTCAAAATAATTCACTTTAGTTAATTTTACTTAATTTTATTTTAAAATAATTCAATTTAATTTCAAAAATAATTCACTTCACAAAAAAAAATTACAAATTAATTTGTCTTCTTTGACAAATAAAATATTAATTATTATTGGTTTAATTATCACCAAAAAAATTTAGAATTAAATTTATCTTCTTCGATAAATAAAGTATTAATTATTATTGGTTTAATTATCACCAAAAAAATTTAGAATTAAATTTATCTTCTTCGATAAATAAAATATTAATTATTATTCGAATTACCGACTGCGCCAGTTTAGTATAAATTCCAGAATCTTTCCTGAAACTTATATTTTAATAAATTGAATAAAAAACAAACACGTCAAAACTTTATTTTAATATAAATTTACTTTTATTTAATCTTAACTTTTTATTACAACGATTTAAGTTTTATTTTTTAGACCGAACTGTTTGACGACTTTTTCAGAATTCATGTTTTTCTAATTCTAAATTAAAAAGAAGCTTAAAGATAATTATTTCATAATGCATAATTGTACATAAAAACCTTTTAATTATGCATGGGAAAATTGTCAGATAAAAAGACGCTTAATCTGCAAAATTGTTCCACGTCGTAAAAGACCTTCCTTAGCCCTACCTACGATTCTGTCCATTATGTAGTTCAGGATTATTCTTTTTGTGTTATTATCTACAGTTTCTATCGTTGGTATTAAAGATTCAATTCTGTTTAAAAAACTAAGTAGATAGTATTTGTCGCCATCAAACGGTCTAATATAGTTAATATTTTGCGCGATGTAATTTAGGGTTTCTCTAATTTGGATTGGATTTACTATTTGTTCTGCATTTTGATTGACTTGGAATGCAGGTTGATTTTGTTGTTCCATTTTATTTAATTATAATTTATTTTGTTATGTTTGAATTTATTTTAAATACTTCTATAAATTATTTATTCTATGTTATCTGTATTATTTTATTATAAGAATTTGTAATATTTATTTGTATTAATTTATTTATGTTATTTATCTTAAATATTTTATTGAAAAAGAAATGATAAAATGTCCTACCTTGATCTTTCTTTTGTTTTTTTGGATGTTCGATTATTCGCTCGATGTTTGATTATTAATTAATGTTCTTAACAGTTTCTTTATATCACTCGTAAATAATTCACTTTAGTTAATTTTATTTTACAATAATTCAATTTAATTAATTTAACTTCAAAACAATTCACTTCAGATAATTTTAGTTAATTTTAGTTTAAAATAATTCAATTTAATTAATTGAATTTCAAAATAATTCACTTTAGTGAATTTTACTTAATTTTATTTTAAAATAATTCAATTTAATTTCAAAAATAAATCACTTCAGATAATTTTAGTTAATTTTAGTTTAAAATAATTCAATTTAATTAATTTAATTTCAAAATAATTCACTTTAGTTAATTTTACTTAATTTTATTTTAAAATAATTCAATTTAATTTCAAAAATAATTCACTTCACAAAAAAAAATTACAAATTAATTTGTCTTCTTTGACAAATAAAATATTAATTATTATTGGTTTAATTATCACCAAAAAAATTTAGAATTAAATTTATCTTCTTCGATAAATAAAGTATTAATTATTATTGGTTTAATTATCACCAAAAAAATTTAGAATTAAATTTATCTTCTTCGATAAATAAAATATTAATTATTATTCGAATTACCGACTGCGCCAGTTTAGTATAAATTCCAGAATCTTTCCTGAAACTTATATTTTAATAAATTGAATAAAAAACAAACACGTCAAAACTTTATTTTAATATAAATTTACTTTTATTTAATCTTAACTTTTTATTACAACGATTTAAGTTTTATTTTTTAGACCGAACTGTTTGACGACTTTTTCAGAATTCATGTTTTTCTAATTCTAAATTAAAAAGAAGCTTAAAGATAATTATTTCATAATGCATAATTGTACATAAAAACCTTTTAATTATGCATGGGAAAATAGTCAGATAAAAAGACGCTTAATCTGCAAAATTGTTCCACGTCGTAAAAGACCTTCCTTAGCCCTACCTACGATTCTGTCCATTATGTAGTTCAGGATTATTCTTTTTGTGTTATTATCTACAGTTTCTATCGTTGGTATTAAAGATTCAATTCTGTTTAAAAAACTAAGTAGATAGTATTTGTCGCCATCAAACGGTCTAATATAGTTAATATTTTGCGCGATGTAATTTAGGGTTTCTCTAATTTGGATTGGATTTACTATTTGTTCTGCATTTTGATTGACTTGGAATGCAGGTTGATTTTGTTGTTCCATTTTATTTAATTATAATTTATTTTGTTATGTTTGAATTTATTTTAAATACTTCTATTAATTATTTATTCTATGTTATCTGTATTATTTTATTATAAGAATTTGTAATATTTATTTGTATTCATTTATTTATGTTATTTATCTTAAATATTTTATTGAAAAGGAAATGATAAAATGTCCTACCTTGATCTTTCTTTTGTTTTTTTGGATGTTCGATTGTTCGCTCGATGTTTGATTATTAATTAATGTTCTTAACAGTTTCATTATATCACTCGTAAATAATTCACTTTAGTTAATTTTATTTTACAATAATTCAATTTAATTAATTTAACTTCAAAACAATTCACTTCAGATAATTTTAGTTAATTTTAGTTTAAAATAATTCAATTTAATTAATTGAATTTCAAAATAATTCACTTTAGTGAATTTTACTTAATTTTATTTTAAAATAATTCAATTTAATTTCAAAAATAAATCACTTCAGATAATTTTAGTTAATTTTAGTTTAAAATAATTCAATTTAATTAATTTAATTTCAAAATAATTCACTTTAGTTAATTTTACTTAATTTTATTTTAAAATAATTCAATTTAATTTCAAAAATAATTCACTTCACAAAAAAAAATTACAAATTAATTTGTCTTCTTTGACAAATAAAATATTAATTATTATTGGTTTAATTATCACCAAAAAAATTTAGAATTAAATTTATCTTCTTCGATAAATAAAGTATTAATTATTATTGGTTTAATTATCACCAAAAAAATTTAGAATTAAATTTATCTTCTTCGATAAATAAAATATTAATTATTATTCGAATTACCGACTGCGCCAGTTTAGTATAAATTCCAGAATCTTTCCTGAAACTTATATTTTAATAAATTGAATAAAAAACAAACACGTCAAAACTTTATTTTAATATAAATTTACTTTTATTTAATCTTAACTTTTTATTACAACGATTTAAGTTTTATTTTTTAGACCGAACTGTTTGACGACTTTTTCAGAATTCATGTTTTTCTAATTCTAAATTAAAAAGAAGCTTAAAGATAATTATTTCATAATGCATAATTGTACATAAAAACCTTTTAATTATATTGTCAGATAAAAAGACGCTTAATCTGCAAAATTCCTGAGAACGGATTTTTGATACTTATTTAATAAAAGCCTGAGAACGGAATTTTGATAATTATTTAATTTAATAATTATTTAGAATTTTGATAAATGTAACTTAAATAAAGTTGCATTAGAAAAATATATTTATATCGCGATAAGTGTCTTATTACTATGTGACAATATTTTACCCATTTGCGAAGAATTACTTAATTCATATAAACTATTAAAATGTGCAAAAATGTACATTATTTTGTATGGGGTATAGGATTTATTTTCAATATTTCACCCATTTTCGAAAAATTACTTAATTCGTATAAATATTAAAATGTGCAAAAATGAACAAAATGTAATTATTTTGTATGGAGTATGAGATTTATTTTCAATATTTTGCACATTTGCGGAGAATTACTTATTTCATATAAACTATTAAAATGTGCAAAAATGAGCAAAATGTGCATTATTTTGTATGGGGCATGGATTTTATTTCCAATATAAAACTAAACTATTTTGATCTTTTTAATTAATTATCTGGTTATGCTAAATTTTAAACGTGAAAAAACAATATTAATGCACGTGCATCCGATCAATTCATTGACCCTTAAAATTACCAAAAGTTTTAGGAAAGTAAATTACTTTAGATCATTTATTCTTGACCGGAAGTAGAAAAAAAAAATGGAATTATAATTAAGTATAAATTTTTTAATTAAATTAAAGCGGTGTCGAATTTCATTAAAGTGAAAATTACTTAATAATTAATGTGCAAAAATTCTTAAAATGCTCATTAATTTGTATGCAGTATAGAATTTATTTTCAATATTTTGCTCATTATTTTTGCTCATTTCCTTTGCCACAGAACATATATAAATGCACTACTTTTCCATTTTTGAGTGACTGTATTTCACCACTTATCGCCTTATATAATTCCACGCATTAATTTTGTAACAAACAATACTAAACTATAACACGGAGAATTTTTTTAATATAATTCGGAATATGTTTACTCATTTCAGCCAATATAGTTTAATATTATAAAATATATATTATAAATATTTGTACACATATAGAAAAAAAAAAGATTTAATGCACAAATACATACTCTTCCATCTAAAATATTTTATATTTCTATCCTCTTTGTTTTCATGTTTTTTTATTCCTTACTATCTTTCATTAATTTTCCAGCACGTATAATGAAAAAAATAAAACGGAAATAAAAATATATTGTGTTAAAAAAGAACATCGAATATCGAAACCAATTTTATAATAATAATTGTTTTCAAACAATACTTATGTCAAAGCTCTTTTCTGTGAAAGCTAATTGAAATTATAAAAATTTGACTTTGTTTAATCTGTATGTATATAAGTTCAATGCCCACAGCATCAATGAGGTACTGAAATATTAAAATAAGTTTAATTTTAAACTTAAATTAAAATAAAAGAAACTAAAATAAGTATATACCATTTTAGTTGAGAATAGTAAACATCAAAGTGGAATAGTAAACTTTGATATAAGCATTAGATTTAGATTTAGATTAAGGTTTGGGTAGGTTCCACTGTCCCGAAATCACTGCGGCCACTATGGGCCTATTGTGAAATACCCCTAATTTAGAACTCTCCCCCAAGACTAATACTTTCGAAGAAGTGTAAGATGCTTTTGAGTGAGTTCGACGACAGTTCTGTGGGTTCTATGAAGCCGTGTCCCAGGTGATTGAGTCTGGATCGGGCAAGTGCCTCGCAATCGCACAAGATGTGTTCAGCCGACTCCTCCTCGTATTCACACGATCTGCACACGTTGTTTGTAGCAAGCCCCATTGTGTGTAGATGTTTTTTCAGGTTACAGTGTCCTGTGAGTAACCCAGTGATTGTTCGTACTCTATATCTGCTCATTTCAAGGAGCTCTCGCGTCCGTTTGGCTGAGTGTATAGGTATGAATATTTTGGAAACTCTGTTGCCCTGTGTAGAGTACCAGTGTTTCTCCATTTGTATGTTCAACCAACTTTTGATCTCTAGTTCAGCCGTTGCCCGTGGAATGCCACAGAATGGTATGGGGTTGGTGAACAATTGTTCTGATCCTTTCCTAGCTAGTGAATCCGCTATCTCATTACCTTCAATGCCCGCATGTCCTGGCACCCAAATGAGTGTGACTCTGTTTGAGTTCGCGAGTGTTATAAGTGCTTGGAGGCAGTCCCAGACGAGTTTGGATCGGATGGTGTATGAGCTAAGAGCCATAAGTGCCGCATAGTAAATAGTATATAAGCATAGTAAATTTCAATTTGAAAATAGTTAATTTCAATATGAGAAATTTTATTTATATTTAAAACAATTAGTTTTGATACAATATATTTGAAATTCAATTTATTAATATTGCATATTTTCTAAGTTTAGAGCCGCAGTGAATTTTCTTTGAATGCAATTGGCACATATTGTTGGTGTAATTGTCTGCAGACCTTCTTCCATAAGGCTTTCTAAGGCTCCTATAATCTTTGCTTTTTGATGGTCAAATCTGCATTTCTGTTATTAAGAATACTTAACAACTTTCTTGAGAGTTCTCTTTAACATAACTCTACCACAGACCAGACATTTTCAATTGGGTTAAACATTGCACTATAGGGTCCAAGTCTGAGTATCATGTTTTCACGAAATTCCTGCTCCTGCAAAACTTCTTAAATTTTACTGTGGCAAGGTGCATTGTCAATTACCATAACAACTGGTTCATCATGTCTAACCATTTATTTACTTTAATCATTTTAATTTTAACAATTCTCATATTGAAATTTACTATTCTAATATTGAAGTTTACTATTCCACTTTGAAATTTACTATTTTCATTTTGAGGTTTACTATTCTCATTTTGAAACTAAAATGGTATAGTTACAGTGAGTATTATTGTTATGGTAAAATATCTTTAACTGAACACCAGTATTCTTTCTTTGCAATGGCTCAAATTGAACCACGGCCTCAAAAGGTTTGTTGACATTTTGTTGACATTTTATTTGGACCTACTAATTTTTATATGGATTGAAACCATAAGTTTCTTTATAGTGAAGAAACATTTAATAGCAACAAGCTAATAGCTTTTAATAATGAGATTTTTGTTGTCAACTAGCGATCTATCTTAAAACTTCAGCATTTTTTCAGGCTAAAAATTACAATTACATATTGCATTTTTTTACTACTTGGTACTCATTTAAAGCTGAGTCAACTTAGAGCGATATAGATTTATATTTATCTGTTTATACATTACATACTATAATAATTTATTTCGCGATTAACAATGCTGGAAGTTTGTAAATCATATACATAATTATTTATTCTATTAATTTAAACACAAAAATCAATTAATTTCAGTTTTTCCTTATCGAATATTTTTACATGTATGTAGACAGCTGGTAAAATAAAAAACTGTCGTACTTTTGGAACTACTTTAGTTCTAAAAATTTAATTTTTTGCAATTTCGAATGGCTTGAATTACCAGGTGACGCTACTACTTCTTATTCGTTTCAATAATTACTCGTAGCTCTTTTTTAAAACCTGTGAATTACTATAAGTGGTATTGCTTCAAACATTCTCGCCGCTCGTGCCGTTGCCGTTGTCGGTTTGGAATGTCAAAAGACGCTGGTGACGACTTTGTGTAGACAGACTCGCCTCATTGAATCATTTAAATAAAATTATATTAATATTGGTTGATGTTAAAAAACCATTTCTATTAAATATTGTGAATTAAATATATCAAATATTGTGTTAAAAATAATATACAATAAAATATGCCTTTAGATTGTTATTATATTTTTAAATTTAATTACATTTAATTAATTTAATTAAATTTAATTTAGTTAAAATTACATTTTCTCTCACAAATGGAATTAACTTTTTTATAATAATGCAATATACATATAAATGTATATATAATGTATACCACATTTTTTGTTGTACAAAATTTTTTTTTTTAATTATTTCTATTAATTCTACAACAAATCCCATTTAAAAAAAATGATTTTTCATAAATAAAAAAAAACTAAAACAAAAACAATACTTTTATGTCATACAACAATTTTCATATCAAATACACATTTGGAAACGGCAACGACTTCAAAAGTTGAAATCGATTGAACTTTCTTGCGGCACGAGCGTCCCCGGCGTTATGACGGCGCAGATTTCTTCAACGGCGAGACTATCTCTGGGGTATAGCCTGTAAGTCGCAACTTTTAAATTTCATGACTTCATGAGTGGCAATTGAGGAATTCTGCGTAAAATTCACCATATAGTAAAGTAATTCACAATATTGCTATTCTTGTGATCTAAAATATAATCGTTCTAGCGGAATCTATTTAGAATTTGGACAGTTGGAAGTCCCGAGACGTTCAGGTCTAAGTTCTGAGATATTCGAGCTGGCTAAAATCCTGTAACGTAAATAACCAATTCCTCGTAAAAGTTGTTATATGAATGGCTTGTATGGTGAATTGTCATCCCGTGAATTATTATACGGTGATTTTGCTATACGGTGAATTATGAAAAACCAATAATGTTTTTTTCATGGCTGGTATATCCAACTGCATCTTTCAGAGAATTTAATTAAATATATGTAGTTAATATATTCTATCAATGTAAATAACTAAAAAAATTACAAACATTCAAATATTTATGTATTCCTTAATAATAAATAAATAATAATAATTTATTGATCTTTATTTTCTTAAAATTTGATACAAGTTTATAAAATATGATAACTACGATTATATTACAAATAAATTAATTCAATAAAAAATTTCAAAAATGTAAATTATAAATTACAATCAAGTTGTAAATTTTAAAAAAATAGTTAGAAGGCATTCTTTATTATAAATAATAATGTCGAATGCCCCTTTAGCAAAATTCAAATTAAATTGATATGGGATGAAAAATATTTAATAATAAACAATTAAATTTCAAAAAATTCAAAAAATTCTTAATTCATAAAGTTACTTTTTTTTCCTTTTTCATTATTTTTGACAATATCTTCAGAAAAACAAAAAAATTATAGCAATTCCATTCGCGGCAAACAATTTTCATTTTTGAGTCCAATTCATTTTTGGTAAAATTACTTAAATATGTTACACTGGAAAAAGTGCGATTAAAATAGTATTTTAATTTCCATGGAATGGTAAAAGGTCGCTATTTTATTTATTAATTTATTGGCGCTTTGCAGATATTTTTAGTTAAAATATTTCGTATTAAATTATATTTAATTTATGCGTGCTATAATTCATTCAAATCGGCTAACCACTACATACTATGCGATATTGGGGCTGATATTGCATCCCCGAAAACGTACAGATAAATACGATTGAAATTAATTTTTTAATGTCAAAGTGCAGCACAACATTTATAGTTATTCAATATCTAATTGTAAACTCAAGTTTAGAATTTAGATATCAATGGCCAGCGGAGTAGTTCGTAAATAGAACGCTTATTTTGATTATTGAATATTAGACAATACGGTATATTTTAGATACAATTAGTACGTTCATGCGAACCTTATCTACGCGATTATCGCAACCAGTCTATTTAGATGATCTATTATATAATTTTTTATAATTCTGATAACTATATGACTATATGTCGGTTTCTGAGCTAGGTTTTAAATTTGGTTTTAGCCATTTTAGTATAATTTCATTTTCTCTTCATATCGAGCTAATATAGAATTTCTAATGGTAAACAATAAAAAAACTTAAATGCCTTTGTGGCGTTTTCTTGAAATTCTTTAATAAGTCTTGTAATTTTTATCATACTTTATTATTGTATATAAAATAAAATATTTCTGAAAAAGTAGTAAAAATGTTTGCTGAAAAGTAGCTTAAATTAAAAAATTTCCTGAAAAATGGCTTAAATTAAAGAAATTTTGATAAGTAACTTAAATTAAAAATTTCCTGAAAAGTAATCTAAACAAAACATGAAATATATTTTGGCCCTAGCTTGATACTATCATAATATATTTCTATATAATAAAAATGTAAAGTTTTATCGTAATATATTTTTTTTTTTTTTGTATAAAAAAAAATTATTTCTAATATATAAAAACTTAAACTGTTAATACATAAAATCATAAAATGTTAATTTTACCCTAGAATCCTGGTAAACAAAAATTTTAATTCCACAAAACTAAAAATCTATTTAGAATCTATACTAAATTAAAAAACCCTAGAATCTATACTAAATTTCCTTACAAAACTAACCCTAGAATCTTTACTAATTTTTCTTACAAAAATAAACCTAGAATCTTTACTAAATTTCCTTATCTTATACTTCAACCTATCTAATAAACATACCTTCCAAAATTACCCTATATTAGTATTTCCCTATATTATTATTTCCTTTATTATTATTTTCCCTAAGTGTCACTGCTAAATGCTTAACTAATAAATTTCCTAAACAGTACTTTATTTAATAAAAAAAATTACACTAGATGAAAAATAACATATATTTATATTCAGCATGAAAAATATATGATATATATATTTTTTCCAAGTGTTAAAATGTATTAATGAAACTTTAGTATTTTTACTTTAATGAAACGTATACGTAATTATCTGAAGAAATTTTTTTTTTTATTCTTATTACCGAGTTCGCAAATATTTATAATTTATCAATTTTTTTGAATAATTCAAGAACTTCTAAAGTTCTCGGTATAGCTAACTCGTTATTACTGAATGTTGCCCTTTTTGGGTTCAAGACTTTTTCTTGTATATTAGTAATGTCAAAACCCGCCATAATAAATCTTTAATTTTTTGAATTTATTTTAACTAATAGAAATAACTTATACTGTGGCAATCGTAATCTGCCGTTTTATTTTTTCATTTAAATATTGTTTTGCCTTATAGGAAGCAAAATAAATCAAAATTACTAATGCTAAGATTATTATTATTAATTGAAAATCGGTATACGACCTTTTCCCAATATCCGTGTTGGTGGTCGTACCGCTATTATTGTTAATAAGTATTTCTTCTTCTTTAGAAGATGAGCCACCCATTACCAAAGAATAATAAAGCCGAAAAATGTCAAAACAATATCAAAAAAAATTCTTCAGAATCACTTACGCAACTTTGTATATATATATTATATATATATTTTTTTTTTTTGAAAAATATTGAAAACAGATTTGCAATTCCCAATGTTTTTTAAATGATTGAAAACAGATTTAAATTTCCAAAAAAAATTGAGTGACTAAAACATAAATAAAGTATTATCTTTATGATATATATATATATTTTTTTTAGAGTGTATCTATAACTGATTGTCCTTTTTTTTCAACTGATTGTCCTTTTTTATTTGTAATGCTATTATTGTTAATAAGTATTTCTTCTTCCTTAGAAGATGAGCCACACATTACCAAAGAATAATAAAGCCGAAAAATGTCAAAACAATATCAGAAAAAATTCTTCAGAATCACTTACGCAACTTTGTATACATATATATATATTATATATAGAAAAATATTGAAAACAGATTTGAAATTCCCAATGTTTTTTAAATGATTGAAAACAGATTTAAATTTCCAAAAAAAAAAATGAGATTTGTTTACAACTGATATACTGAGAGTATTATTTTACAAATAAATTTTATTTTGGTGCAATAATTACACATTATGTATAGCGTAAACGATACAATTATTGGCACTCATAAGGATTTTCCGAATTATACTTGCGATTTCAGCTCTTGTAGTGAAAAAAATATGCCTGCATATATGGTTTTTATATTCAATAAACTATTTTTATTTCATAAAATAATGCCTAATTTATTAAAATTTTAATTATAAATTAAAAAAAAGCCAAAAATAGAAAGAGGCTTTTAAAAGTACAGTGATTGGCACCTTCAGATAGTAATTGGCATACTGAAAACGTACAATTATTGGCACTGAAGGATACATGAAAGAAAAAATAAATAGTTTATTATAACTTTTGTATTTTATTTAGCTAGCTATTAAAAAATGTATAATGTAAAAAATGTACTAATTTTTCAGTAAATCAATTTGTTTTGTAGATGGAAAAAACCATTAGATGAAGAGGTATTGGTTAATAATTGATGTTGCTCCTGTCATGTATATGTTTCCTGTTATGAGATCCATTGAGTAAGAGAGAAAGGGTAAAATATCTTAAAGTAAAACATCCAGGAGTAAGAATTGGGATATAAATGCTGTTTCAAATGTGAGGTAGAGTATGTAGCTACAGAATGTAAAGAGGTATAATTTCCGTGATAAGGTCAAAAAGTTCCTGGTTCAAAATAGAGATTAGTTAGGTGCTGCTTCAAATAATAATATTTATTATCTTAGAGAGATTGAGAGTGACTCCTTTATGGTACGATTTTTTTAGTAAATCAACTTGTTTTGAAGATGGATATATTTCTTTGAAAGAGAGGAAAATCCGTAGATGAATCGATTTCTTTTGTTGATCAATATAATTCTTCTAAAAAGAGAAGTCATTCGAAGATGAGGCAAATCAATTTGTTTTGTTGATTACCGCATTTTTTCGGCATTTTACCTAGAAATCCAAAAAAAAAATCTTAAAAATAACGAATCAGCTATTGGCACTCATTAATTGGTACAACTATTGGCACATGCCAATAAACATACTTTCATATAATGTATTTATTGGCATGGGCGTGCCAATAATAGAAATATTTTTATTAATGTAACAATTATTGGCACCATGATTTATTTAAGATTTACCATAAAATGATTATTATTATTTTCGAAAAACCGATCAATTTATTTATAACAAATAGCGAAAACACTTAACTTTAACTATAAATAATATTTATCACTTAAATTATACCAAATCATAAACGCACTTTCTTAACAAAAACAACAAAAATTACCTTCAGCAATCAACTTTGGTGACAACAGTTTCTCCAGCTTCAAATTTCACACAAGACTGACTTAATTCATATAAAAGAAAAATGTAGCAATGTCCATAATTGTAGTGTGGTTTTGAAATTCCTTTATTAATATAATAGTAGCTATAGAATTAGGCGGGAAATGCTATTTTTTACTAAGGTGCCAATAATTACATCGAAATTTTTTAGGTGCCAATAATTGTATCGCTTACGCTATTCATAAGTGCTTATTGACCTTTTTCAGAATTTTTTTTTTTGACTAAAACATAAATAAAGTATTATCTTTATGATATACGGGTGTTCCGGTTTGGGTCCTGAATACTTGAAGAGGTGATTCATTGGTTCATTTTGAGCAACAAATTGTATGGAAGGGAGGGTCGAATTTCAACACCCACTGAGTTACAGAGTGTTTAAAAAAAGTCCTTCGGAGAAGTAGATACAAGCACTTCATGAATTATAACTTCTAGCGTATTGAACCAAGAATATCCAAATTAGGCGTGTTTGATAGACAATTAATTTACCTTTATTTCGATGTTACCGTTATATTCACCGGTTGCTAGGTCTGCGTTAAATTTCGTTAAAGTTATAATTTTTTCAAAAAATAATTAATTAGATTTTGGAAAAATTCCAGTTTTCTCGAAATTTTGCCGGGTATACATTTTTTTTTTAATTTGATTTGGATGCGCCATAGTGTTACCTACAAAATCGCCATACAAATCTGTTACCTGCGACTTCTGGTTTGTCCAGATATTTTAATTGAAAAATACAGGTAATTAAGGTAAATGTGGGTTTTTTGTAGAATAATTTATTGGAGGTAGTTGTAATTACGCTTTTAAAACTTGCCGACACTAATTTCTAAGTAATTAGGCTGTTAACCTTACAATAAAGTAAGCGATTACCTCTTTTTATAAAATAATTGTCTGGTTTTATAAAATGTTTTTGTATAAAAGAAGTGCATTGACTATGTGACATATTCAGTTGTATTTTAAATTTTAAAAAGAAAACAAGTGAATAATTAAAATGGCAGAATTTACCAATGAGGAGTATGCAGACATACACTACTTTTATGGGCTAGCTAATGGAAATGCTTTGGCTTCTCGAGAAGCGTATGGTATTAGATATCCTGGACGACGCCTTCCTACTGATATGGTATTTTCGGATATTCATAGAAGATTAAGAAAGACTGGGAGAGTAAGGTTTAATCGTAATGAAGGTCATGCGACAAATAGTAGGTTTGTAGGACGAGATGAACGTATACTTCAGCAACTATTCTTCTAGATTCTAAAGATTTTAGTGCTAAAAGGTGTAGGCGATTCCTATAATATTATTGGATTCGAACATGGTAAGTTACGCAAAGCAAATCTGATAATTTTTTTTTGACTAGCTTCGATTCTATCAATATGATCCTGGTAGTGAGGCGACCACACTTGGCTAGCATATTCTAAGATTGGACGAACAAGTGAAGTGAATAAGGACTTTAGGATGTACGGGTCATCAAACTCCTTAGACCACCTCTTAATGAAGCCCAACATAGAATTTGCTTTATTTATGATAGAGTCTAAATGCTGTTTGAATGATAATTTGTTATCAAAGAGAACACCTAAGTCTTTGAATTGCATAACTCTTTTAATATTATAATCGCCGAACTTATATTCCTTAATTAAAGGTGAACTGCGACGGGTGTAAGTAATTACAGCACACTTATCGATATTTAACATAAGATTGTTGCTATTACACCAATTCTTGAAGGAATTTAAATCGTTTTGAAGCAATATTGTGTCATTGATTGTAATAATTTTTTTGTGGATTTTCATATCATCTTTACGCAAACAGTACCAGGATTTTCATATCATATACCAACTTTGCTATTTAGAATTATGGAATTCACATCATTAATAGATGCAATAAAAATTAATTAATGGGCCTACGTGACTACCCTGTGGAACCCCGGAATTGGCGTAGTATGGTTTCGAAATAGAAGATCTAAACAAAACACAATAACTTCTGTTTGTTAGATATGAATTTATCCAGTTAATCACAATGATGGAAAACCTAATTTTTTAAGTTTGAAACTTATGACACTGTGTGGTAGAAGATCGAAAGCTTTACTCAAGTTTGTATAAATAACATCACTTTGCGAACCAGCTTCCATTGTATTTAAAAAAATAGAGCATGATTCTACTAAATTAGTTACAGTAAATTTACCTTTCATAAATCCATGCTGGTTAGGTGTTAAAAAGCCAGAGCAATGACTGTAAATAGAATCATAAACCATTAATTCAAATAATTTAGGAATACTAGATAATTTTGCAATTGGACGATAATTTGAAATTTCACTTTTCGAATCCTTTTAGTATACTGGTCTAATAAATGACTTTTTCCAAAAATCAGGAAAAATTCCCAGTGCTAGAAAAAAATTCTTTAAAGTTGTTTGAAATAATAGCAGAATCCTTTGAAATCTGACCATTAAATGACATAAAATTAGGAAATTGATCTGACTTCCTTTTTAAATTTACAAATTTCCAAAAAGATTTAGGATCATTCTTGAGTTGTAATGTCATATCATTAATATAGATTTTATATTTTATATCTAATAGTGATTTAAAAGTATTAAATAAGTTAACAAAATCTATATACTTAATTTTCATCACTTTTATTTTTTAAGTACTTTCTCCAGGACTTGTTTTTTTATTTCTCAGTCTTCTCAAGTCCTGATTAAACCATGGTGGGCTAGAATTGTAACCTCTGTCACGGATTGAAGGTACATACATATTGAAACTATGTAATAAAACCTCATGGAATTTACTTACTGCTTCGTCAATACTTAAATCATACATTAATAATTTAAAATCCACAGATAATAAATCATTATTTAAAGATATAAAGTCGGTTTTTTTGAAATTATATCGATAACATATAATTGGCAATGTATCTAAAGGACTAATATGGCAACAAGAAAAGCAAATAGGAGGATGAAAATTATCAATATTAACCAATGGCAAATTATTCTGAATATTAGTCAAATTCATCCAATCCGACGTAAAAATTAGATCAAGCTGTTTTCCTTGAAATTTTTTTATAGTGGATATCTGTTGAAGGTAATTTGAATTACAGCCATCTATAAAAGTATATTCAGAACTAGAGACTACACGGTTCGGAATCATGAAAAATTCTTCGTCATGTACATACCAAGATATATTTGGCAAATTAAAATCTCTACAAACTAACATTTCATCAGGTGGATTCATTAAAGATGAAATGGCGTCAATAGCTTCATTAAAAACTGAATAAATGCTGACATTCAAATTTGGCGGAATGTAAAAACATATTACAAAAAGTGATTTATTTGTAAGATCGATTTTTACTGTAATAAGTTCCAGGTCTAAAAATTCTGTTAAAGATATTTCAGTAATATTAAAATTATTCTTCACCGCAATAAGCACCCCACCCCCTTTAGGTACAGTCAATTTACCATTCTCCAAATCTAAGTATCTGTCTTTTCTGAAAACAGACTATGTTTGTTCAAATAGTTCTAATGAATTTATGGAATGCGGCAGCCAGGTTTCAGTTAAAGCATAAATATCAAAATCAAGATCTTTTGAGTTATATAAAACTTTTGAACTTTTAGTACGTAAACCCCTAACATTCTGATAATAAAATGATAAGTTGCTGGACGAACTATTTGAACAAGATCTAAAAGAAAGATCTTTTAACTTATTTAAGTTATTAGGGTAACTGACGAAAGTACTTGTCATTAGTTTCTCTGGCTCTTTGCATGTCTTCCATTCTTTTAGTCGAAACGTGGCTTCGAAATGTCTTTAAATCAGCTGTAACTATGTCATTCGAGAAACCTCTATCTTCATGATATTTTATAAAAAGTTTATAAAGCTCAGCGTAGTCACATGGAAGACCCTGTTGATGTATTAAAATTTTAATATTAGTTTTACCATTTACGCAAACAGTACCAGGTTGATCATGTAAATATGCCAAAAATAATCTAACATTATCATATATTCTAGGATCATTTAAACGACCCATCACGTACAAGTTTTCCCCATTTTTACTGAATGCTGGATAAGTCTAACCACTGGTGGAATGAATGGGTTTACGAAGTTTGGGGACGTGCTGTTAGGATTTAGGGGTGGAATAAAATTTGTTAGATTAGTAGGGCTAGAATTATTGTTATTATTATTATTAATAGGTAATGGAGAAGGGATATTATCAATATTAGTATTATTATTTGTGTTGTTATTGTTAGCACGAACAGTACTTTGTTGAGTGCTACCAACCATAAAAGTTTCACCTTGTATAAAGTTTGAATATTTTTGTACATTACCAGAAGGAATTCTGGATGTCATAACATTGAATGGAGGCCTACTTGTTCTGGTATTATGAGTATACGAAAAATCCATATTTTGATTATTATTAGTATAATTACTTAAATTTCTACTAACCTTATTATTTATATTTTTTGTTTTAATATTTTTATTTTTCCTATTTACATTATTTTTATTTACATTTTGTTTATCAATATAATTGTTGTTATTGTTATTATTATTGCTGTTACATCCCATAATATGACTTCTATTTTTATTTTGGTTTTTATTCTTATTACTAATCTTACTATTAATTTTATTTTTAGGTTTTTTTGTTACCCCACTACCTTTATTATTATTATTATAAGCATAATTAGCGTCAGTATTAAAACTATTTATTAATGCACTACGGTATGATACTGGTGAAGAAACGGTACGATAAAATTGCGGTATTAAATAGGATATAAATACTGTTGTGAAATAAGTGATGCAGGCTATTGTGATTGAGGCTGCTGTAATATAAATTCACGATTCACACTTTTACTTTCTGATATTTT
>OY987255.1:40941736-40997444 GCA_963920725.1 Rhamphomyia laevipes
AAAAGTCAAAATCAACAAACATTTTTATAAAAAGTTAAATTTGAATATGATAATTATTTATCATCAAAAATCTCATGTTCCAAGAGTGCGCAAGAATATTTTTCTAAACTTAAAATAATTCGCCGTAAGTTAGTACACGAACCATAATCCAAACTGGACGAAAATAAAAGTAAAGCTAAAGCTGGCTGCATTTCAAGACATCATTAATAAATATGTTGCAGAATTATCAATAAATGTATCCAAAACAATTGAAAGTGTAGCACATCTAAAAAAAGAAAATCAAGAATTAAAAATGTTAGTCAGCGAATTGAAAAATCAACAAAGTGAGGAGAAGAATCGTATAGAAGTATTAGATGCAATTTCAAGAAAGAACAATCTGGTGATCACAGGAATTAAAGCTGCTACCGATCCATATATGGAAATTCAAAAATTATGTACAGAAAATTTACATATTACGGAGGAGGTAGTTATTAATAATGTTAAAAAAATTTATGAAAAAAATGGTACAATGGGTTTTAAAGTAGAATTTTCAGATCAACGTATGGTGAGCAGAGTACTAAAAGCAACAAAATTGTTAAAAAATACAAAAATTTCAATTGATAAAGATTTTACGAAAGAAGCAAGGAATAGAAAGAATGCATTTACACAGCTTAAAAAGGAAATTTTAAAAGTAGACAACACAAAATTAATTGGTATTAGAGGTGACAAAATGAAAATTGGTGACTTGTACTTCTACTGGAAGCTGGGAGTTATTATGTGCGATGGAAATGACGGCAAGAACGAATTATGCAGAATTTTTGGCAATAGTGTAGATAAAATAGATTTAAGCTTTCAAAATTTGATTTATTTATATAATATTAAAAAAAAAAAAAAAAACAGTCTGTCGTCTGTGGTGAAGTAGCTAATAGTAGTAATATATGTAAGAATGTAGAAAGTAAGAATTTATTAATTAATGTAAATGAAATAAAAAATAAAAATGAAATAGATAATAAAAATGCTCTAAATATTAAATATGAACTAAAAAATAAAAAGAACTTAAAGAATAAAAATGAATTGAATGCAATAAAAAATAAAAATAATGAATTTTTGAATATTTTATCGTTTAATGTACATGGTATGTCAGATAAATTTCTCTTTCCCCAAGTTTTTGTCTTTGTTAAGTCTTTTGATATAATATTATTACATGAAACTCATATTCGACCAGAGAATTTCGAAAAATATACTAAATACTTCGGAGGATTCAGTATAGAATTTAAACCTGCAATAAAAAACAGTATTTATGGAAGAGCAATGGGAGGCGGAATTTATGGTTATAATACTAATCTTCATAAAAAAAATATTAAAATCAATTTTAGTAGTGGCGTAAATATTTTGGGGATATCATGCCCGCAAGACAATTTTATATAATACCGGCGTACGTAAGAGGTGATAACTGGAACGAAGAATTTGAAAATATTAAAACTGTCGTAAATGAATATCAGCTGAATAAATCTATCATTATTGGTGATTTAAACATAAGAATTGGTGAACAACAAGAGGTATATGATGAAATGATAATTAATAATTCAAATTTGGTAGAAAATAGAGTTTCCAAAGATAAGACTGTGAACAGAAAAGGTAAAGTTTTTATTAATTTCTGCAATGATTATGGCATGATTATATTAAATGGTAGATCTAGAGGAGATTTATCCGGAGAATTAATTTATATTTCGTCAGTAGGCGAGTCGGTCAATGATATATGCGCAGTTTCGCATGAACTGGTAGCAATGGTTGAAAATTTTAAAATCCATGAACAAATTTGTTCAGATCATTTGCCAATAAGTTTAAAATTACGTTTACATGGATCTATTGGTGATTTAAACATAAGAATTGGTGAACAACAAGAGGTATATGATGAAATGATAATTAATAATTCAAATTTGGTAGAAAATAGAGTTTCCAAAGATAAGACTGTGAACAGAAAAGGTAAAGTTTTTATTAATTTCTGCAATGATTATGGCATGATTATATTAAATGGTAGATCTAGAGGAGATTTATCCGGAGAATTAATTTATATTTCGTCAGTAGGCGAGTCGGTCAATGATATATGCGCAGTTTCGCATGAACTGGTAGCAATGGTTGAAAATTTTAAAATCCATGAACAAATTTGTTCAGATCATTTGCCAATAAGTTTAAAATTACGTTTACATGGATCTATGGAAAGAAGAAAATTCGATTGAATTTAAAATTAAATTGCAACAAGAAGTTAATAATTTTACCAATAATAACCCGCAGGAGAACTTAAGTGCTGAAATTCTGACCAATTTTATTCAAAATGTTGGTGGTGTACAAAATTATGAAAAAAGACCAGAATTTAAAAATAAGTGGTTTGATTTTGATTGTCATAGAGCTCGTAAAAAATCTTTTAACTTTTTAAATTTATGGAGACGAACAGATACAGAAAGATATATATATGCTAATAGTAAATTCAAAGAACTATGCAAAAAAAGATCATCGAATATAATAAAAAATTGAACAGAAAATTAACACAATAAAAGATCCAAAAGATTGGTGGAACCTCGTAAATGAATTGAAAAATAGGTCATTTAAAGTTGGAACTCAAGTACATTGTAGAGAATTTAAAATATAATTTGACAGTCTTTTGAATCCGCCTTTACTAGCCCCGCCAATGCAGTACGCTGAACCACAAATTTTAGTTGAGGAGTTAGATAGAGAAATTACGATGAACGAAATTAAAGAAATTTTATCGAAAGTTAAAAATAATAAAGCACCTGGAAATGATAGAATTCCTTACGAATTTTTTTGTAAATGCTCCGGTTAACTTTCTTGAACAACTAGCTGTTATATATTCTAAGATGCTAAGAAGTGGGGAAAGTGAAAAACATTTTGTTAATTTGCTAATATTTCCAGTCTTTAAAAAAGGTTATGTCAATAATGTACAAAACTATAGAGGAATCTCATTCATGGATTGTGTGGTCAAAATATTAATGGGTGTCTTAAATCAGAGACTAAGTAACTGGGAAAAAACATGAAATTCTCAATGAATTTCAAGCCGGCTTCAGGAAAGGCTAGTCAACCACGGACAATATTTTTAATCTTCAGAATATTATAAAAATAAAGAACGAAGAAAAAAGAAAGTATATATGGTTTTTTCGTCGATTTTAGAGCTGCTTTTGATTGTATTGCAAGGAAGTCTTTATTTTATAAACTCAGAAATATGGGTGTATCAACAAAATTTCTAAATCTTGTGAGAAGTTTATATACCAATACAACGGCAGCAGTGTGGGATGGTGAGGAAATTTCTGAATGTTTCGAAACTAAAATGGGAGTAAAACAAGGATGCTTATTAAGTCCGCTGCTGTTCGCTTTAATGATAAATGATCTTCATGACTTTTTGGGTGGCGGACTGTTTGTGGATGAATTATTCATAAGAATTCTGATGTATGCTGATGATATAATATTGCTTGCGGATGACATTAGTATATTGCAAAGAATGATTGATCGTCTCGATGAGTATTGTAGTATCTGGAATTTAGAAGTTAATCTTATAAAATCCAAAATAGTGGTATTTAGAAATGGGGGTAAACGCGCAAGTAATGAAAAATGGTTCTGCCGAGGAGAAGAGGTCGAAGTTGTATCAACTTATAATATCTAGGGGTAATTTTTACCCCAAAGCTGGCTTTAAAACAACATCTGAAAGAAAGGGAAAGAATGGCGAAAGCTAACTTAAATATTAGCTGGAGAATTTTTACAAAGAAAAATGATATAAAGTTATCTGCTAAATACAAACTTTTCAATGCAATATCAAGATCGATCCTTTGCTATGCGGCGCAAGTTTGGGGTTTGGCAAATTTCGAACAAGTAGATAAGCTGCAGAGATATTTTATAAAAAGAGTATTTGGCCTACCTGACAGCACTCCGAACTATATGATTAGTTTCGAATCCGGGTTACCAGATATGCACTTATTTTCACTAAAATTACATATGGAATATATAATTAAAATATTATTTAAATATCCAGTTGATAGATTACCACTGATACTGGCAAAGAAAGTGATAAGTAGAAAAATATTTTGGTTTAAGGAATGGTGTAAAAATGGTGAACAAATTAATATAGATTGGAATTGCGTAATTGGTACTAATGGATTAAATGAAGAATTATGGAGAGTGAAAATATTGCAAACATTGAAAGGACTTAGGAACAACCAAATACAAAAAGACAGAAGAAGTGCTAGCGCCAGCTCACATGGACTGTATAAGAAGTTATCTTATGAAAATGGATATACATATTTTAAGGATGAATTCAATAAACAAAAAATCTCATCGATATTTAAAACAAGATGTGGACTTATAGGACTAAATGGAACAGGATACAATAGAGAAGGAGCTAGAAGAATTTGCTCACTGTGCAATTTAGGTCAGGAAGAAGATTTAATGCATTTTCTGGGGGAATGTCCAATATTTAGGATGCAGAGACTACGGTTTTTTAATAGTTACGTCATGGAAGAGAATCAAGTAGTGAATTTGCTGAATACAGATGTTGATTTAGATTGGGAGAAAATATATCAGTTTGCAAAAAATTGTTGGTGGTATCGAAAAAAACTAATTGACGAGTTCAACACATAATTAATACCTAATGTAAATAAAATGTTAATTTAAACTACGGTATTATTAAAACATTAAAATAAATAAGCAAACACAATACTAATGTAAAAACAAAAATGAATAAATAATCAATAAATTTAAATAAATACTCAATAAATATGAATAAATCAACAAAAAATGAATATATACAAATATATCAATAAAATTTAAAAATTTATAAATATAGTAAATAATATGAATAAATAAAATGAATTATAATTTTAACTTAATAAACCATTCACCCAATTGTTGTATAGTTTGTAATTTAAAAAAAAAATATAATTATTTTGTGAAAATCTTTAAGATAAATAAACAAACATTATTATTATTATTATTATTATTATTATATATATAAGTCCGGTTTATGATCTACGAGTGTATTATATAGCATAGCTCGTCTATGTAAGCTCCTGATAGAGCAAGCGTTTTACGCTATAACTGAGAGATATTTTGGTGTGTTAATCATATTGTGTTTTACTGGTAATTTTTGCAATAAATTGAATATAGGCATAGGCAATTTGTTTATCGGTAACTGTAAAAACTAATATTATAATTATTATTAGCAGCACTCTTAAGCTGGGCTGCAGTTGTCTTCACTATTATCGGTGGATATAATTTCTTTGTTTATTTACTTTTTAAAATATAAGAACACAATTTTTAAAAGTAACACACAATAATACACAAATATTGCACGATAATTTTTCGTTAATATTTATCATATAAAATAAATATATCGTAATTAGAGTTTTTGTTTTGTTGTCACAGACATATGTCATAATAAGAAAAAGAAATAACAACTGTAATGCGCGTGAGAATATCTGATAATTTCTATATCTATATCGTGTACGGAGATAGTTAAATTTTCTTAATCTTATAATTGTACTTTTGTTAAATTTATAATTTTTTTTTATTTTATTAATTTTATATTTTTTTTTATTTTTAGATAATTTATTTTGTATTTTATGTTAATTTTATATTTTTTTGTAGTTCTGTTATTTTAATATTGAATTTAAAAGAAGAAAATTTTGTTAGAAAAAAGTTGGCAGAAAAAAGAGTTTCGATAAGGTTAAAAAAGCGGGAAACTAAAATTTTTTTATAAACTTTTTTTTTTTGTTGGATGTGTAAATTAAATATCATGGTAAAAATGTGGATAATGGAAAAATTTAAATTTCTTCCGTGGGATTGCTGCTGTATTTCTTACAATGTATATCTAGGTTGAATCAGCGGAATTGCTTATGTAAATAGTAATTCCAGCAACACATGACGACTCCACCTTATTCGCTGCCTATCATATGTACTACTCTTAGGAGTAGATAATATATACTATTTTGTTTGAAAAATAAATTGCACTTTAAAAAATTAATTTTTAAATTTTTATAAATATCTTATTTTTTAAGATAAAATTCATTAACTAACGATTAACTAACATTGTTCCGAACTATTTTGAAGTTTTAACTCAACTAATAAATTTTTTTATTCTTTTAATTAATTAAAAATTACATTATTTGCCTAATAGTAGAACTACTTTGTGAGAAAATTAAATATATTTTATATATGGAATAATTAAAGCTGCTGACGAAGTGTCTGTTATATTCGAATTGCATGAGAACGTTTCTCATTTGGCTCTTTTTTGTATCATAAATTTCCTCAATAGTGGTGTTTATTCCAACTTTGAATTTGCCTTTGTTTTTGCACATAAAATATAGCAAAATTATTAGTATCTATATTTATATATTATTAATTATTATGAAAGTTGATAATGCTAAACTGTAACCTATAATTTTTTGATGTTATATTTCATTTATTATAAGTTTAATTTTATAATATAATTATGAGTATAAAAAAAATAATACGTAAATGAGTTCTCTCTGAACCTCGTATAGAAGTAAAATTTTTGATTGTAATTAATATTATAATTATAAAAAGTATTAATGAACTATAGTTTAATTTGCAAACATATATATATATATATATACATATATAAATATTATATTTTAATAATTCTAAGATATTCATAATTAAAAATATATAAATTAAATATAGTATATATAAATTAAAATAAATTAAGATGCACTATATAAAATAGTAATAAGAACTTTAATTAATACTAGTAGTAAAAACTTTAAGTCAAAAATGCCGAAACCACCAAGAAAAAAAACTGTTTGATAAAACAATTATTGATTCCAGTTCCAATATGGAGAGTGATTGTCTCTCGGATCTCGAGAACGTGCAACAAATGCAGAAGAACGATGAAGAGCAAAATTCTAATCTGGTACTACATGTAAGTAGAGTTAATTCAGCAGAGCACAACTCTTGCAAAATCATACAACCAAGAAAAATGTACTCAAATACTAACAACCACGACAAACAATTTGAGAGGCAAAGAAACAACACAAACGGATAATAATAATCGTTTCCAATTATTCAGGGCCGGTGCTTCCATGGAACAGTATGAACAGCTTGACGGGGCGCTGGCATTGGAGGACGCTAAAATCTAATACATTTTTTTTCCAAATTTTTTTTTTTTAACGAAATTTTGAACATATTTTTTTCCACTGTGTAAAAAATTTTAAAAAGGAAAAATGTTTAATTTTTTTATCGTTGGACAGTATTTGAACACTTCCTGGGTGATGTGGAAACGGATTACTTACGACAAAGGACCTTTTTTTGGGCACTATTTTAGCGCCGGCGCTGCAATTATTACAAAATTTAATATAACATAATGAACAATCAAACATTGAAAATAATAATACTAAACCTAATATTAATATTAATAATAATAACACTAACAATACCAACATTGATAAAAATTTAGAAATTATTAATTTAAATAAAAATAAATTCTGCCCACCAGTGACATAAGCAAAGTTAAAGCTAATTATTGAGTTTGTAAAAACTAAAATCGATATGAATAAAAATAACTTTAAAATCATTAATAGCATATATAAAAATAAATGTAAAATTTTTGTAACTGACGCCGCTCTTCATAGAGTTTTATTATAATATCATTGGATCATTGCGAAAAAAATACGGAGGCCTAGTCTTTTACACCAAAAGAACTAAAAGGCACAATTTTGTTACTTAAAGGTCTAAATAAAACATTTGATGAAGCCGATATAGAAAATGAACTAAAATCAATGTTTGCTAATATTAATTTTAAGAAAATTTGTAAGTTTTCTACAACAAACTCTAGAAAAAATAATAAAGATTTAGGTATCTACCTAATTCCAATAGAACCAAATCAAGATATAACTAATCTACTTAAAACTAAAATTTTGTTATATCAAAATATATATTGGGAAAAGTTACTTTCTGCCAGTCCCATCAAATGTATGCGTTGTCAGGAGTTTGGACATGTTGCAAATAATTACCGTAAGCCATACAAATGTGTCAAATGTCTAATGGGCCATAGTCCTTAAGAATGTCCATTGGTTAAGGAAAAAGATACACCTAAATGCACTAATTGCGGTGGTGATCATCCTGCTAACTATAGGGGTTGTCAGTATTACAAAGACTTTATTTTAGAGCGTAAATTAAAAATAAAGAAAAGTCAAATTCAAAGAAACGAAAATTATAATATATTTAACCAAATAGATAGTAGTAAATCTTTTGCCAGTTTTTTTAGAATAATAATGATAAACCATCACCTACTAATAATGGTCAACTTTCACAAAGTAATTTAATGAATGAATTTTTCTCATTGTCTAATGGTCTATTCGGAATGAGCCTGATCCAGCTAGTTATTGATTATTTAAAATCATTTAAAAAGCTTACAGTCACGTGAAGAACATCAAATTGCTTACCAATGTATAATTCAAATTACAAATGATGGATGTAAGTAACTTACTTCGTTCAGCACGCTTAATGTTGCTCTATTAGGAGCTTAAGTAGAAGAGCTTTTCTTTATGATATGATAAAAGAAAAAAAAAACACATTTTGCATTTATTGCCGAACTAGATTAACTGAAAAAAACCATTTTATTATTGATAACTATAAAGTATTTCGAAACAATATAGGACAAGGTTCGGCAATATTATACAAAGAAAATAAAGAATTAGATCAAATAGATACATCAAGCTTTAATTTACCAATAACTTTAGCTGAAGGTACAATTTTAGATAGAAATAATAATAAAAAACTATTCTTGTAGCATCCTTATACATTAAATCACAATGTGATCAGCAAACATTTAAAGAAACATTAAATAATTTTAATAATATAGCACAAAATTATGAATTGACTATTCTAGGGGGAGATTTGAATTCCAGGCATATGAAATATGGAGATTCTATTAATAATCGAAACTGTGATATGTAAACAAAATGGTTAGATGATAATATTGGTGAAACATCCTTAACAGTTGTCTCACAATTTCTCCAACTTTTCCTGAAAATGGATCAATCCTAGATCTTTTTATTGTCTCCGATAATACTATAAACCAATTTAACCAAAATTATGTTTGTAAAACTTACTCAATATTTTCATATCATTTTTTAGTTAAACTTACTATTGTCATAAGTAATTACGAAATTACATTAGCGCAGCCAAAGACATTTCGACCCTATCAAAATACAAATTGGAAAATATTTATAAGTGAAATTAATGAGAAATTTCAGGAACATGAACTACAAATCTCCACCGAAAGTAACCTCACAAATGTAGAAATTGATAGCTATTAGATAAATTTATAAAAATTTTAAATGATGTTACTAATACCAACACAGAACTAATAATACAAAAATAAACGTAGATTCAAAAATTTACCTCTAAATATTAAAAAATTAATAGCTATTAAAAGGAATTGGCAAAAAGAATTAAAATATATATTCCATAGATATTTTAATAAAAAATCCAATGAGTATAAAATATTAAATTCAAAAATAAAATGTCTTCGTCAAATAATAGAGGAAAAGATAAGAATTCGTTTCAACTTACAATTTCAAAGTAAACTAAATCAAATCATCCACTGGTGCAATTAAAGAAATTAATAAAATAATAGGAAAAACTTAATATGAGAATGTTAAAGTAGTTACAAATGATAGTAATTACAAATATTAAAGAAAAAATAGAAATATTTAAAAATTATTATAGAGAACTATATAAAGAAAAAGATTACAACTCAAATACTGACATAACTAATTCAGTTAACTAAGTAGTTAATGACATTGTTAATGAACAAGTAGATAATTTTGGTAATATAACACCCCTTAAAAATTTCAATATCCAAAACAATTCACTTAATCCCAATGTACAAAATTTTGTAAATGTTAGCACTATACAAAGTATTTTGCATAAACTAAATAGAAAAAAAACTAGTGGTCCGGATGGCAATTAAAATTTGTTTGATAAAAAAATTACCTGTAAATTCTATACATTTTTTAACTATAATCTTTAATAAATGTATAAATAATGGCTATTTCCCGAATGTTTTAAAAATATCAAAACTGATACCAATCATAAAAAACAAAAAATCATTTAAACTAAGTAACTTTAGGCCGATTTCACTTTTATCTAATATAGGGAAAATTTTAAACGAATTATCGCTGACCAAATCGATGAATTTAATGAAAATAATAATATAATTTCCAACTATCAGTTTGGTTTTAAATCTGGCCATTCAACCACAGATGCATTAATAAAACTTCATTCAGACACAATTGAAAATCTTGAAAATAAATATGCTACTGTAGTTTTGTCACTTGACATACAAAAAGCTTTCGACTCAGTGTGGCCACAAGCTTTTATAACTTCTTTTCTTTTCAATGGCGCTACAGCCCAAATCGAGCCTTGGTCTCCTCTATTTTCCTCTTCCACGTATCTCTGCATATAGCTGCGACGTTCCAGTTAGTTGTCCTGAGCATAGACGTTGAGTCAGTTGTTATCACATCTACCCATCTAGCTCGCGGTCAACCAATTGGCCGATTTCCTTCAAAATGCGCATATAATATTTTCCTTGTAACTCGATGTTCCGGCATTCGTTCTATGTGTCCTGCCCAACGTAGTCTTTGCAGTTTAATAAATTTGGAAAGTTCTGGGTCATCGTAAATTTGATAAAGTTCATGATTGTATCTAATTCTCCATTCTCCATTTTCATTAATTGGGCCTAGGGTACTTCTAAGAATCTTTCTTTCGAATATATTTATTCGTTCTTCTGATGTTTGTGTGAATGTCCAGTTTTCGCTACCATAACATACAACTGGACGAATCATGGTTTTGTATAACCTTATTTTTTTTTTCTGTGGACATTCCGCGATCTTAGAATATTTTTTAGTGAGTAAAATGTCTTATTTGCCTGTATAATGCGCGTGTTTATCACTTCTAATTCTTCATTTTTGTTAGTAATAGTGGATCCTAAATATTTAAACTTGTTTACCACTTCTATATTATGTTCACCCACTGACATATTACAGCCTATTCGTGTTAGTAGATATGCTATGGGAGTTCGAGCGCAAATTTACGTGTATTTTTAAAGGGGCCTCTAAAAGTACTTTTCCGCCATCTTGGATTTTTTCAAAGCTCTAAATGATCTTTGAAATCAACTTAAATACACACACACACGCATGAAAAACATGAACACTAATCCAACTTACGCACACAAACACACAGCCACACAGCCACACACACACACACACACACACACACACACACACACACACACATGAGTACAAAATCCATAAAAGCTCTCTCTGCAGTCTTCCTTCCATATAGATGCACAACCTAAACCACATATGATAAAAAAGTTATTACAATACTTTACATCTTCCACTTTTTCCCTTTCGGGTCTAGTTTAGTGCATAAAAGCTCTAAATGATCTTTGATATCATCTTATACACACACACACACACACACACATATACACAAATGCATGAAAGCTCTCTCAATCTTCCTCAATATGCATACAGCGTAAATTGTAACTAACCATATTATATAAATTTATTACAACTTCCTCTTTAGCGTATAATTGATTTAGGAGTTTATGTACGCAAAAGGCTAATTTAGTACTTTTTATACAATTAAGTACGAATTAATCTGTGTAGAGAGTGATAGCATTAGTTACTTGTATTCTGGTTTTGGCTGTTCCAATTTTGTTCAGAGAAACATGTTGTGGCGCACTATAGCTTTAAATTATTAATATACACAAGCATCCGATTTACTTTATATAAAATTTGTTTGCAATGCAGTGATCTCACGTGTATTTATTTTTATTTACATGTGTAACAATAATATGAAGTCATGCAAAACGGATTTTTCGAAGCTCTAAATGATCTTTGATGTTATCTTATACACACACATACAAACACATGAGTACAAAAAACTCTCTCTGCAGTCTTCCTCTCATATAGATGCACAACCTAAACCACATATGATAAAAATTTATCACAATACTTTACATATTCCACTTCTTTTTCCCTTCCGGTTATAGAAAGAATATGTGTCATTTATCTACTGTTTCTGCTATTCATATTTTTTCCAGACCCAAAAGGTTAAAATTAAATTATCGTATAATGTAATATTTAGGTTTGTAAATGGATTTGTTATATGTTTGCTCAGAAGAAAAAAAAAAACGTGCATAGCTCATTAAAGCTTTTAATACACACATAAAAAACTCTCCACACAAAAAAATCTTTCTATCATTTATACTTTACATAATTATTATTTTCTAAAGTTAAGAGGGTCACATAAGTAACAATAATATGATGGTGTACAAATTATATATAAATAAGACAAGATCTTTGATATCATCACTTTACATATGCAAGTAAGAAAAAATTATGCGTTAAGCTGATGCATCAAATGAAATTTGTTATAATATTTAAACATGTATGTAATATATATATATATGTATACAATTCAATTATGTAGTGCTAATTATCCAATCTGTTTGACTTTGCTGATTATTATTAACGCGGTCCTCGTAAGCCCCGTGTGCTTAGGCCAAATAATTCATGCTGCTTGTATTCAACATAATATATTGATATATATTAAATTTTTGGTGAATGTTGGGTTTTTTGGAAAAAAAACTTATATTTAGAATATTATATATATTAGCAATTACACTGTATGTTAACAAAAAAATGTTATATTAAATTTAATATAGGTGTTTGATGCTAAATCAATTAAAAATCGTCCCAATGCAACAACAATTTTGAGTGTGTGAGAATGAACTTGTATATATTTTATATATTAAAGTAAAAATGCAAAATTATAAAAGCACAAATTTTTTTTGCGTTTTTTGGATAAAAATATTAGGGTGACCATACGACCAAATAATTATTAACGTGCCTCATAATTAATGCGCCATAAATATAATTTTATATTATTGAGTATTGGTTCTTTTTTCAATATGTCCTGACAATAAAAATATTGGAACCTGTAAAGTAAAAATTGAAAAACAACTACAAAAATTTAAATTTTATATAAGTTTTATTAATAATGTGTGTAGTTTTAAATTAAAATTATAAAAAATTAAAACAAAAAATATAAAAATATTATAAAAATAATAAAATTTTAAAAAAATATATATTATCCGATAGTCGGGCTGCTCTATTTGCTGCAATTAAAAATATAATATAAAGTAAACAAAAAAAACAAAAAAATATTATTTGAAGCCCATTTATTTTATTAAAATGCAAGTTAAAACTACAAAAAAACCAAAATCTGCAAAAACTATTTAGATTTAGAACTACAAAAAGAAAACAGTATAAAAGATAAAGCAAAAATATGTATATGACAAATAGCATAAAATACAATTATATATGTAATTTATGTTACATTATGTAGGCGGAATTTACCATCAAATTGTGTTACTAAAACTTTTGATAAACTCTGATTTTATTATAATTGAAATTTAATATTGCAATTTTACCAAAATTACTACAGTTTTTACAAAATAATGTTTTGTGTAATTTAGCAATATTTTTTATTGTGTTGTAACATTATCATACATAATACTTTAAGTATAAAAAAACAATGTAATTTTGCACAATCAATTATTAATTTCTTAGTAATAACACATATAATTTATTATGGAAATAGAAAATTGACAGTATGATTATACAATATTTTACTAAATTTTTTATTTCTTATCTGAGAACATTTGTATATAATATTATGACTTATATAAATTATAAAATTAATTTTAACACAGTATATTTTCTGAATTGAAAACCTAGTAAAACACCAAAAAAAATACTAAGCATTTTTTGCAAACAATTTTTATACAAAATCTCGTTTTGCAACTAATCAACCATAGGTAATAAGCATATAATAACTTGATTAAACATGCGCAACTATAAACAAGTGTATGTGATCAAATTAATAAAAACTTATATATGTACACTCCAAATATCTAAGAGGAATTATGTATTTCAGAGAATAATTAAAGCTTTTTATTTTTCGCGTATCATTATTATCATCAAATAAATTTTTAGGTCAGAATATAAAGTGATGTATATAATAAAGTTTATTGATCTTTCATATTTCCATGTATTATTTTTGACTTACCAAGATCTTTTAGTTTTTAATCATTTTTTTATTTGTGCTGCAAAAATTTCGTGTCTTGTTTTATGCGATCTTTCGTTAACATCTTATTTTCCGTAGAAATAATTTTAAATTAAGCTCAAGTTCAATCATGTTCAATCCTGAATTATCATGTTATATTTAAATGAAAGTGATAGAGGGGACTTAGTTTTAATATTTATAGTACAGAGTCTAAATTTTTGATGATTCATCATAAATACATCACATGTATAATAAAATATTTTAATGCTTCGATGTTATATTGTTTTTATTGTGCAATACACCCCAAAAATATGTTTCTTATAAAATTAAATAAGGAAATTAAATATGAATATGATATAATTTGTTAAAACGGTTAGTAAGAAATATGTAATTAAAATCAATTTTATTTTTGAAATACTTAATAAATTCTCACAGTAGCTTTACATATAGCATAATACTTCGCTATTTCGGAAATGCATTGTTATTATATTAAATTTAAATCATATTTCTTTGCTTCATCAGATAACTGTATAGTTCCAGTATAGCAATTTTAAAGAAAACAAAACTATTTTCAAGGCTTATTATTTTTAGCTATAGAGAACCTAAATATTTATTTTAAAGAAATAAAAGAGTAAAATTTAATTTATATTAAATTTGATTTATTTATCCATGAATTATGACTTGATTTCTTATTATATGGAAGAATTATTTTATTATATTGAATAATATAATGTAATAATGATATTGCTACTTTGCCTAAAAACTTTAATTTTTTAATTTTGTGTATATTGAAAAGAATATTTATATGTGAAACGTTGATTGCTAATTGCAATATTATGTTAATGTTAAATATTTCCTGTTTTCTTAGCCCTTAGCGTTATTGGCCTGTTGAAAGAGAATAAATATTTAATGCTAAAAAATATTACTTAAACCTGACCCCTTACGTGAATAAGTGGTACAAAATTTTTTAAAAAAAATCATTCTTTACATTTTACAAGTTTTGCGAAAACGAATTTGTAAAATTAAAAAATAACATAAAAGTTAATAATTATGACAATTATCACAACATCGGATAGATAACGTAAACCAATTAATGAGTAATAATTTATTTTCCAGTCATATGAATTTGAAATATTGAAAACATTTAAGTTGTAAATATGAATCTGAAATATTGATTAAAATAAAGAAAAAGTAAACAGCAATATTATAACTATTGTATATATATTTTTTATTGATTGAATAAATTTTAACATTAACATTATAATTTTATTTAACATTATAATTCTATTTGTCTCTTCTTTACATAAACAAATTTTGATTTTAGTAATCTTTATAAACTAATATATTAATTTTAATTAATATCCATTAAACTATAATGACCCCACGGTAAAGTTTCATAACTGTTCTTTATTAAATATCTTTTATCGTCATGAGGACTGAGAGCAATTTTTATTTGTGAAATACTGCTTACTTGATGTTTCTGACTTTGTATTAAATTTTGCGAAACAGATTTTTCAATGTTATCATTTAAACATTCAATATAATCACTAAATGTCAATCTATTTTTAACAATATTTCGCTTTACACCCTTTGATTTTTTTATCTCGTCTTTACCTTCTGACCGAATGGCATACATTTTAGACCTTAAACCAACAAACTCTGTCATAAGACAGCCATTATTTTCATCTTTCATGAGGCCCAACACTTTTTTATTTACGAGTGGAATATTCCATATATTATTAGGTGGATAATCGCTGGTATCAAAGTATTTATAACAATCACGTTTAATAATTTCGTAAAGATCCGAAGAAGTTACTTCATAGATAAGAGAATCCGTATCAGTATAGCAAACGCAACAATTGGAACCAAATTGTGGGAGCATATAATCATAATGAAAACTATAAACAGTTGTTTTAGCTAAATCGAGAATACATAAACCAACATAAATTGGTTTATTAAAGAAAATTTCAGTTTTATTAAGCTCTATGGCTACTAGGTTCTCATCGAAAATGGTTGAGCCTTTAAATTCAGGTTTAGAAATGAGAGCTTCAGCTCCATATCTACCAGACCACTTTGTTACTAATTTAACAATACTATGTTTTCGAACATTTTCCATAGTTTTACCAAAAACGGCATTATTCATAAGTTTAAACAAATTTTTCTCGAAATTATTTTTAGCTAATGTTCGAAGTGTTGTATTTAAATCTATGTAAGCTTTAAGCCATGGTGATTGGTTAAACTGGAGAGCTCTATGAATTATAGTAACCTTTAAACCATTATCGATAGCTTGTTTTAAATTACGGTAATGTATAACATATTTCGTTTTATCATAAAGAGTTGCCATAAGTTTTTTTTGTTTAGATCCAGGAGCAAAACAATGTTCTGGACAAAACGGGAGATCTTTATGCAGATCATGGAGGTTTACTGGATATTCTAAATCAACTTCTAAAATATATCCAATAGGTGAATCATCGTCTATGTTTAATACATCAAAATTTTGAAAATCTTCTACCCATTTGAAACCATTGTATGGTAAAGGTTGAGACATTGCCCAACCGTATTGATTATTAATATCATTATACATTAGAAATTTAGAAAGTTGATATGGATCATTATTTGCTATGTATTTATTATTAGCTTTAGAATAACGTTTTGAACATTGACTAAGACCTCCCCGAATGCCTCGCTCAATAAACATAACCATATCGATATCAGTTAATAAATCTAATTTTATATTTGTGTGTTTAAGCATTGCATCCCATGTATATCCTGGAAGTGTAAAATAATGAGCGGGGTCTAGTTTATACGTTTGCTGACAACTTTTTCGAAATTGCTCGAAAATATCTGCCAAAAGTAGAACATCGGTCTTTAAATATAAATCTGAATATTCACCTAAATTTCGTATACCAAATTCATTCTAAATTTTGTGAGCATGTAAATAATCTTCTTCATTTACTTCTATATCATTTAATTTATTATAAAATTTATCAACAGATGGTAAGGAGTTTTCTGAGAATCTATTTAAAGCGTCAAAGTAATCGTAAGGATAGATGCCCTTTCGCGTTAGTAAATTAAACTGATCCTCAGATAAATTTAGAAATTGTGATTTTAAAATAGGGAATGATGTCAAATAAGATGACAAAGATTCAAGACCACTTCCCATAAAGCGATAGGAGTCTATAAATCGAAATTTAATAAAATTTTCATTTAAATGTTTTGTAAATGAGATATACCGTTCTTTATTAACTGGTAACAATGAAATTCTACCTTCTAAATCTGATGCTTATGAAAAATTATTGGAACTGTATGACTATCTTTAAAATTAATATTGCAACCCTCATGTGCAGGACCTCGATACATACCAGTTAGGTGACAGTGATCTTGTACCTTTCTATCATTTTCATTAAATGGTTTTTCACATATATGACAGAGTGCTGCTGCTTTAAATTGCAGAATTTCGTCATTCGTTAGTAGATCCATTGGTAGATCACAAATAAAAACTGTTTCTACATCTTCAGCAAACTTTAATAATTCTTTCACAAACCACTCTATACAGTCCTCACCACGATAGCTCTTATAAAACGATAATGTAGGGTCATATGCGCATTTAACAAAATAACCTATATTACATGGAACATGATTTTGATATTTACTTCTATCATTCAGTTTTTCTAATAAGCATTCTAAATCAGCGTAAATAACAAATGGTGCATCCACCTTATTTTTATGATTCTTAAATTCTAATGTTGATTGTTCGTGTGTTGGTAAACGAATTTTGCATTAGTTGAGAATCTTGCAATTTTCACTATGTTTTTCCAATTTGCTGCGTGTATAAAAGTAATGTAGGCAACGTTCACAGAAGAATTTTTGGGCATTCTTTTTGGATAGTTGGGATGATAAAAGCCGTGATAAGTTTTTAATCCAAACATAGTGATATTGCGTAGGATTAGCGATAACTTCTGCATGTCCATTATCAGCATTATTATCATCATCGTTATAGTACTCATTCTGTATTAATAGAAGATTTACATGCCGATCTCGTTTTTCATTCGTCAAATATGTGGGTAAAGTTTTAAAAGCTTTTGTTGTTTTCTTCAATATGTAGACATTGACCGAGATGTCGTTCTGTGTCTCAAATCTTGGTATTTGCTTAATTGTCATGGGAAATTGGATGTTACTCAAATTTAAAATATTTGAGTAGTGGGGATAATTTGTTATACGTTGTGGATCTTTGATTACTGGATGAATTGCTGATAATACTGCCCATGCAAAACAAGCATCATCATTATTTTTCACATTAATGCAAGCTTGTTTGCTTTTAATTTCTCTAGGTAGATTAATGTAGGATGATCCCAACTGAGGCGTAAATTTATTTATACTAACACTTAAATTAATGATAGCTGATAATGCCCAACCACTATCTTTTTCCTGAAATTCTTCTAAATCTTTTAGTATGGGTTTATTTACGTGATCTAAAAACCACTCATTAATATTAGTGCTTTTGTATATTGGCACATTTCTTGTATTCATGTATTTTAGCTCAACTATCTCCTCATTGTTTTTTATTACTTTAAATTCACCACAAAAAATAGTGTTCACTTTAACACACTCTTCTTTTTTGAGCACATTATTAATGCGTCGGCGGAAAAGGTCAGTGCAATCATCCAGAAAATCTTTCGGATCTTTGTGGAAAAGATTGATAATCACTCCTGTGCGAATACGATTTTGAAAAGCTGATTCAACATCTTCCCATTTAACATGGTTGCTACTGTAATTGGCTCGGTTAGGATGTGGATTTTTATAACCTAACCCGGATTGTACTCTTAGCTGCTTTAATTGTGTTCGATAACTCTGCAATAAACATATACCACTACTTATTTGGTTTCTTTCACTTGTATTCCTGCATGATTTTAGCATCGCATATAGATTTTTCAAACCTTTAGAGCACTCCTTAGTATTTTCTTCTACTTTTTCTTTATTTTTATCATTAATAATTGATAATTTGATTTTTTCAACGATTTCCTTCAATTGATTTCCCATTTGATATACTATACTTTTTAACTTTTATTTTATATTTTATATTGTCACTTTATTTTATATGTTCTTATCTTATTTATACCTATAATTTTATTTTAAATTTAAACATATATTTTTAGAACAGTATGTATAGAGCAATAAATATTAAAATTTTACGTTTAAGAAATATATAACAATTTGTGCGTACAAACCAATAGTTGGTTTATAACTAAATCTGATGCATCAGAGCGCGCTTTATATAATACTCTGATGATGGAAATATATGCGCTCGTTGGTTTTAGGAATGGGAGTGGGGAAATGTGTAATTTGTGTACTAAACTTTTTCTTTATTTTAATCAATATTTCAGATTCATATTTACAACTTAAATGTTTTCAATATTTCAAATTCATATGACTGGAAAATAAATTATTACTCATTAATTGGTTTACGTTATCTATCCGATGTTGTGATAATTGTCATAATTATTAACTTTTATGTTATTTTTTAATTTTGCAAATTCGTTTTCGCAAAACTTGTAAAATGTAAAGAATGATTTTTTTTTAATTTTGTACCACTTATTCACGTAAGGGGTCAGGTTTAAGTAATATTTTTTAGCATTAAATATTTATTCTCTTTCAACAGTCCAATAACGCTAAGGGCTAAGAAAACAGGAAATATTTAACATTAACATAATATTGCAATTAGCAATCAACGTTTCACATATAAATATTCTTTTCAATATACACAAAATTAAAAAATTAAAGTTTTTAGGCAAAGTAGCAATATCATTATTACATTATATTATTCAATATAATAAAATAATTCTTCCATATAATAAGAAATCAAGTCATAATTCATGGATAAATAAATCAGATTTAATATAAATTAAATTTTACTCTTTTATTTCTTTAAAATAAATATTTAGGTTCTCTATAGCTAAAAATAATAAGCCTTGAAAAAAAATTCCACCAAATAATTTTTTTTCATGTCACAGCTTAAAGAGCATAGAATTTCCCCAACATAAAGCAAAATATCTAAGTAATAATTTTGATGACTTGAGTAGATTTTGAATGGAATTTACAATTCAGATATGAATAATTTAACTATGTATATATCATGAAAACTATCTCAATAGTTTTGTTTTCTTTAAAATTGCGTTAGGAACTATACAGTTATCTGATGAAGCAAAGAAATATGATTTAAATTTAATATAATAACAATGCATTTCCGAAATAGCGAAGTATTATGCTATATGTAAAGCTACTGTGAGAATTTATTAAGTATTTCAAAAATAAAATTGATTTTAATTACATATTTCTTACTAACCGTTTTAACAAATTATATCATATTCATATTTAATTTCCTTATTTAATTTTATAAGAAACATATTTTTGGGGTGTATTGCACAATAAAAACAATATAACATCGAAGCATTAAAATATTTTATTATACATGTGATGTATTTATGATGAATCATCAAAAATTTAGACTCTGTACTATAAATATTAAAACTAAGTCCCCTCTATCACTTTCATTTAAATATAACATGATAATTCAGGATTGAACATGATTGAACTTGAGCTTAATTTAAAATTATTTCTACGGAAAATAAGATGTTAACGAAAGATCGCATAAAACAAGACACGAAATTTTTGCAGCACAAATAAAAAAATGATTAAAAACTAAAAGATCTTGGTAAGTCAAAAATAATACATGGAAATATGAAAGATCAATAAACTTTATTATATACATCACTTTATATTCTGACCTAAAAATTTAATTGATGATAATAATGATACGCGAAAAATAAAAAGCTTTAATTATTCTCTGAAATACATAATTCCTCTTAGATATTTGGAGTGTACATATATAAGTTTTTATTAATTTGATCACATACACTTGTTTATAGTTGCGCATGTTTAATCAAGTTATTATATGCTTATTACCTATGGTTGATTAGTTGCAAAACGAGATTTTGTATAAAAATTGTTTGCAAAAAATGCTTAGTATTACGAATAGTATGAAATACTATGAAGTCTGGTGATGGGTTGGATGGTCAAAAAAAAAAGTTCGCTCAAAATTTTTTTCTAGGCGTTTCCGAGGTCGGGGAGTCCGAAAATGCAAAAAAAAAAAGTGTCCGGCTTTTTTTTATACTTAAAGTATTATGTATGATAATGTTACAACACAATAAAAAAAGCTGCTAACTAGGGGGAGCAGATAACTCATAGTATGTTGTTTAACAGCAATTTATGTCCAACAGTTTTTTGTAATTAACATTATCTTTGTAACAAACAGTGCTTTCTTCAAAATTGCTCATCTTTATTATTTATTGATTTAATTTTATATTTTTATTTTTTTAATAATAAATAATATTATTAAAATAACTATAATAAGTATAAATATGCGTAATCACGAATCCAACCTGTGTACAAAATTTCATTGAAATTGGATAATATTTACCATATGTTCTAGAACATATGAAATATTAATCGGAAATTTTAGCATGGACCCCCTAGAGCTACTAACGTCTACCTTAGTCTACACATGCGTAATCACGAATCCAACCTGTGTACAAAATTTAATTGAAATTGAATAATATTTACCATATGTTCTAGAACATATGAAATATTAATCGGAAATTTTAGCATGGACCCCCTCAGGCTACTAACTTCTACCTTAGTCTACACATGCGTAATCACGAATCCAACCTGTGTACAAAATTTAATTGAAATTGAATAATATTTACCATATGTTCTAGAACATATGAAATGTTAATCGGAAATTTAAGCATGGACCCCCTCAGGCTACTAACTTCTACCTTAGTCTACACATGCGTAATGACGAATCCAACCTGTGTACAAAATTTCATTGAAATTGAATAATATTTACCATATGTTCTAGAACATATGAAATATTAATCGGAAATTTTAGCATGGACCCCCTGAAGGTATTAACTTTTATCATGGCCAACACATGCATAATCAGCAGGTCTACCTTTGTACCAAATTTCATTAAAATCAGATAATAATTACATGCTATAAAACACGTAATTATATAAAATTCGGAAACTAAAACTGTTTTCTAGGAACCCCCTGAAGGTCTCCAAATTTCAGGAGAGCCAACTAGATCACAAAATTAGCCTATATATAAAATATCTTTGAAATCGGTTAACAATTACTATATGCTGTAGAACATATTAAAAAAAAAAAATTTAAAAAAAAAATCGGAAATTTAACATGGACCCCCTAATCCTACTAATCTGTAATTTGGTCAACCTATGCAGAATCATGAACTCAACCTGTGTACCAAATTTCATTGAAATCGGATAATAATTACGAGCTGTAGAACATAAAGCAAATATTCTTCGGAAACTAAGCTGCTCATATATTAGTTTCCCATGAACGTACTATACCTACCAACTACAAATTTGTGGAGTATCAAGTAGATAACTAAATGAAACTGTGTATTCAATATCATTGAAATTGGGTGAAAGGTACCGTAGATATAGAGAGTTGAACTTATGAAAAGTAATTACGGATTTTTACATGGACCCACTGAAGTATCGACTTTAAATTTTACAGACACCAAGTACATACGGAAACTATCATATGTACCAAAATTTATGCTAATTAGATAAAAATTACTATATGCTCTAGAGTATACGAAATTTTAATCGGAAATTTTACCAGGGACCCCCTGAAGTTACAGACCTGTATCTTGGTAGGCTTGTGGACAATCATGATACCAACCCATGTTTTAAATTTCATTTAAATCTGAGACATGAAATTTTTTTTTTACATTTTTCTGTAGAACAAAAACACGTAGGTTCCCACATAAATGGGGAAATCTAACATGGTCCCACTGAAAGGATCGATCTCATCTTGTACCGGCACCTGCGCGAAGTCTGTTAGAGCCTGTGTGCCAAATTTCATTAAAATCGGACAAGCGGTTCTATGAGATGTTGCTGCGCACATAAAAAGCGTACGCGTCCCCCGGACACTTTTTTTTTTTGCATTTTCGGACTCCCCGACCTCGGAAACGCCTAGAAAAAAATTTTGAGCGAACTTTTTTTTTTGACCATCCAACCCATCACCAGACTTCATAGTATTTCATACTATTCGTAAAATATTGCTAAATTACACAAAACATTATTTTGTAAAAACTGTAGTAATTTTGGTAAAATTGCAATATTAAATTTCAATTATAATAAAATCAGAGTTTATCAAAAGTTTTAGTAACACAATTTGATGGTAAATTCCGCCTACATAATGTAACATAAATTACATATATAATTGTATTTTATGCTATTTGTCATATACATATTTTTGCTTTATCTTTTATACTGTTTTCTTTTTGTAGTTCTAAATCTAAATAGTTTTTGCAGATTTTGGTTTTTTTGTAGTTTTAACTTGCATTTTAATAAAATAAATGGGCTTCAAATAATATTTTTTTGTTTTTTTTGTTTACTTTATATTATATTTTTAATTGCAGCAAATAGAGCAGCCCGACTATCGGATAATATATATTTTTTTAAAATTTTATTATTTTTATAATATTTTTATATTTTTTGTTTTAATTTTTTATAATTTTAATTTAAAACTACACACATTATTAATAAAACTTATATAAAATTTAAATTTTTGTAGTTGTTTTTCAATTTTTACTTTACAGGTTCCAATATTTTTATTGTCAGGACATATTGAAAAAAGAACCAATACTCAATAATATAAAATTATATTTATGGCGCATTAATTATGAGGCACGTTAATAATTATTTGGTCGTATGGTCACCCTAATATTTTTATCCAAAAAACGCAAAAAAAATTTGTGCTTTTATAATTTAGCATTTTTACTTTAATATATAAAATATATACAAGTTCATTCTCACACACTCAAAATTGTTGTTGCATTGGGACGATTTTTAATTGATTTAGCATCAAACACCTATATTAAATTTAATATAACATTTTTTTGTTAACATACAGTGTTATTGCTAATATATATAATATTCTAAATATAAGTTTTTTTTCCAAAAAACCCAACATTCACCAAAAATTTAATATATATCAATATATTATGTTGAATACAAGCAGCATGAATTATTTGGCCTAAGCACACGGGGCTTACGAGGACCGCGTTAATAATAATCAGCAAAGTCAAACAGATTGGATAATTAGCACTACATAATTGAATTGTATACATATATATATATATTACATACATGTTTAAATATTATAACAAATTTCATTTGATGCATCAGCTTAACGCATAATTTTTTCTTACTTGCATATGTAAAGTGATGATATCAAAGATCTTGTCTTATTTATATATAATTTGTACATCATCATATTATTGTTACTTATGTGACCCTCTTAACTTTAGAAAATAATAATTATGTAAAGTATAAATGATAGAAAGATTTTTTTGTGTGGAGAGTTTTTTATGTGTGTATTAAAAGCTTTAATGAGCTATGCACGTTTTTTTTTTCTTCTGAGCAAACATATAACAAATCCATTTACAAACCTAAATATTACATTATACGATAATTTAATTTTAACCTTTTGGGTCTGGAAAAAATATGAATAGCAGAAACAGTAGATAAATGACACATATTCTTTCTATAACCGGAAGGGAAAAAGAAGTGGAATATGTAAAGTATTGTGATAAATTTTTATCATATGTGGTTTAGGTTGTGCATCTATATGAGAGGAAGACTGCAGAGAGAGTTTTTTGTACTCATGTGTTTGTATGTGTGTGTATAAGATAACATCAAAGATCATTTAGAGCTTCGAAAAATCCGTTTTGCATGACTTCATATTATTGTTACACATGTAAATAAAAATAAATACACGTGAGATCACTGCATTGCAAACAAATTTTATATAAAGTAAATCGTATGCTTGTGTATATTAATAATTTAAAGCTATAGTGCGCCACAACATGTTTCTCTGAACAAAATTGGAACAGCCAAAACCAGAATACAAGTAACTAATGCTATCACTCTCTACACAGATTAATTCGTACTTAATTGTATAAAAAGTACTAAATTAGCCTTTTGCGTACATAAACTCCTAAATCAATTATACGCTAAAGAGGAAGTTGTAATAAATTTATATAATATGGTTAGTTACAATTTACGCTGTATGCATATTGAGGAAGATTGAGAGAGCTTTCATGCATTTGTGTATATGTGTGTGTGTGTGTGTGTGTATAAGATGATATCAAAGATCATTTAGAGCTTTTATGCACTAAACTAGACCCGAAAGGGAAAAAAGTGGAAGATGTAAAGTATTGTAATAACTTTTTTATCATATGTGGTTTAGGTTGTGCATCTATATGGAAGGAAGACTGCAGAGAGAGCTTTTATGGATTTTGTACTCATGTGTGTGTGTGTGTGTGTGTGTTTGTGTGCGTAAGTTGGATTAGTGTTCATGTTTTTCATGCGTGTGTGTGTGTATTTAAGTTGATTTCAAAGATCATTTAGAGCTTTGAAAAAATCCAAGATGGCGGAAAAGTACTTTTAGAGGCCCCTTTAAAAATACACGTAAATTTGCGCTCGAACTCCCATAGCATATCTACTCGTGTTCTATTCCGTCTCGTTTGTACCATAGCTTTTGTTTTTTCTTCATTAATTATAAGTCCAATGTCTTTAGCTGAGTCATTTAGCTCAAGATAGCATTCTTTCACAGCTAAAAGTGACCGGCCCATAATATTTAAATCGTCCGCATATCCTGCTATTTGTGTTGATCTTATATTTAGTGTTATCATACATAATACTTTAAGTATATTGTTTAACAGCAATTTATGTCCAACAGTTTTTTGTAATTAACATTATCTTTGTAACAAACAGTGCTTTCTTCAAAATTGCTCATCTTTATTATTTATTGATTTAATTTTATATTTTTATTTTTTTAATAATAAATAATATTATTAAAATAACTATAATAAGTATAAATATGCGTAATCACGAATCCAACCTGTGTACAAAATTTCATTGAAATTGGATAATATTTACCATATGTTCTAGAACATATGAAATATTAATCGGAAATTTTAGCATGGACCCCCTAGAGCTACTAACGTCTACCTTAGTCTACACATGCGTAATCACGAATCCAACCTGTGTACAAAATTTAATTGAAATTGAATAATATTTACCATATGTTCTAGAACATATGAAATATTAATCGGAAATTTTAGCATGGACCCCCTCAGGCTACTAACTTCTACCTTAGTCTACACATGCGTAATCACGAATCCAACCTGTGTACAAAATTTAATTGAAATTGAATAATATTTACCATATGTTCTAGAACATATGAAATATTAATCGGAAATTTAAGCATGGACCCCCTCAGGCTACTAACTTCTACCTTAGTCTACACATGCGTAATGACGAATCCAACCTGTGTACAAAATTTCATTGAAATTGAATAATATTTACCATATGTTCTAGAACATATGAAATATTAATCGGAAATTTTAGCATGGACCCCCTGAAGGTATTAACTTTTATCATGGCCAACACATGCATAATCAGCAGGTCTACCTTTGTACCAAATTTCATTAAAATCAGATAATAATTACATGCTATAAAACACGTAATTATATAAAATTCGGAAACTAAAACTGTTTTCTAGGAACCCCCTGAAGGTCTCCAAATTTCAGGAGAGCCAACTTGATCACAAAATTAGCCTATATATAAAATATCTTTGAAATCGGTTAACAATTACTATATGCTGTAGAACATATTAAAAAAAAAAAATTAAAAAAAAAATCGGAAATTTAACATGGACCTCCTAATCCTACTAATCTGTAATTTGGTCAACCTATGCAGAATCATGAACTCAACCTGTGTACCAAATTTCATTGAAATCGGATAATAATTACGAGCTGTAGAACATAAAGCAAATATTCTTCGGAAACTAAGCTGCTCATATATTAGTTTCCCATGAACGTACTATACCTACCAACTACAAATTTGTGGAGTATCAAGTAGATAACTAAATGAAACTGTGTATTCAATATCATTGAAATTGGGTGAAAGGTACCGTAGATATAGAGAGTTGAACTTATGAAAAGTAATTACGGATTTTTACATGGACCCACTGAAGTATCGACTTTAAATTTTACAGACACCAAGTACATACGGAAACTATCATATGTACCAAAATTTATGCTAATTAGATAAAAATTACTATATGCTCTAGAGTATACGAAATTTTAATCGGAAATTTTACCAGGGACCCCCTGAAGTTACAGACCTGTATCTTGGTAGGCTTGTGGACAATCATGATACCAACCCATGTTTTAAATTTCATTTAAATCTGAGACATGAAATTTTTTTTTACATTTTTCTGTAGAACAAAAACACGTAGGTTCCCACATAAATGGGGAAATCTAACATGGTCCCACTGAAAGGATCGATCTCATCTTGTACCGGCACCTGCGCGAAGTCTGTTAGAGCCTGTGTGCCAAATTTCATTAAAATCGGACAAGCGGTTCTATGAGATGTTGCTGCGCACATAAAAAGCGTACGCGTCCCCCGGACACTTTTTTTTTTGCATTTTCGGACTCCCCGACCTCGGAAACGCCTAGAAAAAAATTTTGAGCGAACTTTTTTTTTTGACCATCCAACCCATCACCAGACTTCATAGTATTTCATACTATTCGTAAAATATTGCTAAATTACACAAAACATTATTTTGTAAAAACTGTAGTAATTTTGGTAAAATTGCAATATTAAATTTCAATTATAATAAAATCAGAGTTTATCAAAAGTTTTAGTAACACAATTTGATGGTAAATTCCGCCTACATAATGTAACATAAATTACATATATAATTGTATTTTATGCTATTTGTCATATACATATTTTTGCTTTATCTTTTATACTGTTTTCTTTTTGTAGTTCTAAATCTAAATAGTTTTTGCAGATTTTGGTTTTTTTGTAGTTTTAACTTGCATTTTAATAAAATAAATGGGCTTCAAATAATATTTTTTTGTTTTTTTTGTTTACTTTATATTATATTTTTAATTGCAGCAAATAGAGCAGCCCGACTATCGGATAATATATATTTTTTTTAAATTTTATTATTTTTATAATATTTTTATATTTTTTGTTTTAATTTTTTATAATTTTAATTTAAAACTACACACATTATTAATAAAACTTATATAAAATTTAAATTTTTGTAGTTGTTTTTCAATTTTTACTTTACAGGTTCCAATATTTTTATTGTCAGGACATATTGAAAAAAGAACCAATACTCAATAATATAAAATTATATTTATGGCGCATTAATTATGAGGCACGTTAATAATTATTTGGTCGTATGGTCACCCTAATATTTTTATCCAAAAAACGCAAAAAAAATTTGTGCTTTTATAATTTAGCATTTTTACTTTAATATATAAAATATATACAAGTTCATTCTCACACACTCAAAATTGTTGTTGCATTGGGACGATTTTTAATTGATTTAGCATCAAACACCTATATTAAATTTAATATAACATTTTTTTGTTAACATACAGTGTTATTGCTAATATATATAATATTCTAAATATAAGTTTTTTTTCCAAAAAACCCAACATTCACCAAAAATTTAATATATATCAATATATTATGTTGAATACAAGCAGCATGAATTATTTGGCCTAAGCACACGGGGCTTACGAGGACCGTGTTAATAATAATCAGCAAAGTCAAACAGATTGGATAATTAGCACTACATAATTGAATTGTATACATATATATATATATTACATACATGTTTAAATATTATAACAAATTTCATTTGATGCATCAGCTTAACGCATAATTTTTTCTTACTTGCATATGTAAAGTGATGATATCAAAGATCTTGTCTTATTTATATATAATTTGTACATCATCATATTATTGTTACTTATGTGACCCTCTTAACTTTAGAAAATAATAATTATGTAAAGTATAAATGATAGAAAGATTTTTTTGTGTGGAGAGTTTTTTATGTGTGTATTAAAAGCTTTAATGAGCTATGCACGTTTTTTTTTTCTTCTGAGCAAACATATAACAAATCCATTTACAAACCTAAATATTACATTATACGATAATTTAATTTTAACCTTTTGGGTCTGGAAAAAATATGAATAGCAGAAACTGTAGATAAATGACACATATTCTTTCTATAACCGGAAGGGAAAAAGAAGTGGAATATGTAAAGTATTGTGATAAATTTTTATCATATGTGGTTTAGGTTGTGCATCTATATGAGAGGAAGACTGCAGAGAGAGTTTTTTGTACTCATGTGTTTGTATGTGTGTGTATAAGATAACATCAAAGATCATTTAGAGCTTCGAAAAATCCGTTTTGCATGACTTCATATTATTGTTACACATGTAAATAAAAATAAATACACGTGAGATCACTGCATTGCAAACAAATTTTATATAAAGTAAATCGTATGCTTGTGTATATTAATAATTTAAAGCTATAGTGCGCCACAACATGTTTCTCTGAACAAAATTGGAACAGCCAAAACCAGAATACAAGTAACTAATGCTATCACTCTCTACACAGATTAATTCGTACTTAATTGTATAAAAAGTACTAAATTAGCCTTTTGCGTACATAAACTCCTAAATCAATTATACGCTAAAGAGGAAGTTGTAATAAATTTATATAATATGGTTAGTTACAATTTACGCTGTATGCATATTGAGGAAGATTGAGAGAGCTTTCATGCATTTGTGTATATGTGTGTGTGTGTGTGTGTATAAGATGATATCAAAGATCATTTAGAGCTTTTATGCACTAAACTAGACCCGAAAGGGAAAAAAGTGGAAGATGTAAAGTATTGTAATAACTTTTTTATCATATGTGGTTTAGGTTGTGCATCTATATGGAAGGAAGACTGCAGAGAGAGCTTTTATGGATTTTGTACTCATGTGTGTGTGTGTGTGTGTGTTTGTGTGCGTAAGTTGGATTAGTGTTCATGTTTTTCATGCGTGTGTGTGTGTATTTAAGTTGATTTCAAAGATCATTTAGAGCTTTGAAAAAATCCAAGATGGCGGAAAAGTACTTTTAGAGGCCCCTTTAAAAATACACGTAAATTTGCGCTCGAACTCCCATTACATATCTACTCGTGTTCTATTCCGTCTCGTTTGTACCATAGCTTTTGTTTTTTCTTCATTAATTATAAGTCCAATGTCTTTAGCTGAGTCATTTAGCTCAAGATAGCATTCTTTCACAGCTAAAAGTGACCGGCCCATAATATTTAAATCGTCCGCATATCCTGCTATTTGTGTTGATTTTATATTTAGTGTGGCATTTCTTACTATTGACATCTTCCGGATAGCCGGCTCCAGGGCCAAGTTAAATAGTATAGGTGCCAATCCATCTCCTTGTTTCAAGCCGTGGTTAACAACAAATGTGTCCGTAAGATCGTTTTGAATTCTGACTTGTGCGCTTGTGTCTTTCATTGAGGCGATTATTAGTCTGATTAGTTTACTTGGTATTTCTAGATCTTGTAGGATTTGGTACAACTTATTTCTTGGTATTGAATCATATGCCTGTTTAAAATCAACAAAGATCTGGTTGTGGTGTATGCCACTAAACACATATGCTTAAACACGTGTTTGGTACCGTAGGTCAGTTTTATTTTGTAAACACTTTGTTTACATAACAAACTACAGCATAGCATACGAAAATACCACACAACAAAAAAGATCAAAATATTGAACCCTAAAATATGCCACGATTATTGGTAAAATATATATATGGAATTGTTTTAATATAGATTTAACATTTGAACCATATGTACAGCGACCTGGTCACCGTTGGACATTAGACGTGCCAACATAACGCGAAAAATTCAAAAAACAACGAGCGGTACTGGAGAAGCAAGAAATCGAGAGGAAAAGAAACAACAAAAGTGAAGCAAAAACTAAATTAGACGAAATGTTTAATACCTGCTTCAATGCTTTAGAAGTTGCATACAGCAACAAAAGCCAATAAACTATTTCGAAATTCAATAATTTTCTTTTTAATAATAATATTGTTTTTTTAAAAAAAATTAATAATGTTTTTTTTTGCATATATAAGCACATATAATAATTTCATGTATATTTATATTATTAAACAAGTACCTACTATATATATATAAAAAGAAAGAAATCATAAACATTTTTTTTATTTACTTTGGGAATATGTATCATCATTACAAAATTATAATTTAAAAAAAAAATCATATATATATTAGAAATCAATATATATATATATATATATTTACTTTTACTTTTCGGGTCAAAGAAATTTAAAAAAAAAAAAGAAAAAAAAAAAAAGAGACCACACGAAAAGCAAACATTATTTTATATTACGTCAAGAGAAAAATGTGTTATTTCAAGGAAGAAGAAATTATAATTATTAAACCTAGTTTAGAGTTAATTTTAGATGATTTGTTGGATATTTTCACGCAAATAGATAACCTTTAGTTTTAAGTACATATGTATGTTTTTTTTTTAAAATATAAAGGTTCACAGAAAGTCCTTTTTACTTTGAATTTTTTTTTTTGTCGATAATACATATATATATATATAATATATATATATAAATACATTTTGTTATTTCGATATCAAAAAAAAAAAAAAAAAATTTTTGTTTTTCTGTTTTCACTTTAACTCTTTAACTGTTTTCAAATATTGATAGTTTAGCTAATATTTTTTTTTTAAAATGGGACAAACCAACTCCGCCCCTAAGGAGGAGGAAATTTTCATAAATAATAATGCGGGAGCATCAAACAATAATGTAGAAACAGTTAAAAATAGAGAATATACTGATTTACAACTGATAATTATTATTTTAGCGTTAATAATAGTAATATATTTTGTTATTCGTAAAGCAAAACAGTATTTAGACAAAACAATAAAACGGCAAATCACAATTGCCGCAGTTTAAAAATTTTATATTAGAAAATCTTTATGTTATATTATAATGGCAGGTCCCGTATATAAAGTTATAGATATAATAGAAAAAGCTGAAAATCCCATTATAATAAATATAAATATAAGATTTTTAGCGGTACCTAACCAAATTTTAAACGAAGAAGTTTGGGATATCTTTCAAAGAATCGACGCGCTGTAAAAACAAAATAATATAATACATGATAAAACAAATTCAAAAATATTATTTGTCTTCACATTATAAAATAACATAAAAATAAAATTTTTGATTTTGTCAAAAGTTCTATTTTTAGAATTTTTGGAAGGGAAGTTTTTTTTAAGTAAGGAAATTTTATGCTAACTTTCGAGCAATAATTAGGGTTTAAATATTAGATAATAAAATTTGTAGTGAGTTATTTTTGAAAACGCCTAAAAGTAGTCTATATATATATAATTTTTGAAAATTTGTTGTGTGTGAAATCTTTTATATATATATAACGTTTACATATCGGTTTGTTGGCTACTTGTAGTTTTAAATAGTTTTAAATTATTAGACCATTGTAGATTTTCAATTAAGGATATTTTTTTTTAGAATACATAAAATAGTTAGAATGGTAGTTAATAAAATAGATAATGTTAAGTATTTTAGAGGTTGAATTAGGTAATTTACAAGGTATAATTAAAAACTTTAAGAAAACACCTAATAGACAATATAGTTCAAGGTATATATTAAGGAAATTAGCTTATGTTAAGGAAGTTAGGGATACTTTCTCTAAAACTTGGCAGACATTATATCCGTTAAATAAGGATTTAGCGTTACAATACAAAGAAAAATTTGAAAGAACATATGGAGAAGTAAAAAGCATACTAGATTCAAAATCAGTAGAATTATTAAATACAACAGTAAGAGAAGACAACGAAAGCGACGAAGAAGATTATAAAGAAGCTGAAACAACTGATAATATTGAAGCTGCAAGTACTGAAGAAATAAAAGGAGACATTCCAATACCAACAACTGAAACTGATGATATTGAGGAAACAAAACCAGATAATAATATTCCAATAACCCCAAATTTCAACAACAGAAATGGCTAGTTTTGATTTTAATGTAGCTCAAAAGTTACCAACTTTAACTTTTGATAAGGATGAAACCCGTGAAGAAAAAATTCGAGATTTTGTGAACAGCATAGAATTTTATCACGATATTTTAAAAACGGAAGATAAAGCTATTTTAGTAAAATTTCTGATCAAATGCAAAATACAGGGAAAAGCATTGACAGAATTAGGAAATACCGAACCAACAAATTTTGCGGAATTAAAACAATTACTAAAAACAAAATGCGGAAGTAAAGATTCCATAGAGATAATTCAAACAAAACTAAGTAACATCAAACAAGGAAATAGACCATTAAGAGAATTTACCAATGATGTGGAAAATTTAATTGCACGAATGACGGATCTAGAAGTCAGTGCACAAAGCGAAACAGAAAGAGCTGCTTTAACAACTGCCAACAATCGTAGAGGATTGGCATTCTTGAAAGAAGGAGTATATGAGAGATACAGAATTATCTTGGATAGTGCGCGTCACAAGGATTTTAAGGACGCAATTCAACATTTATTAGAATTAGATCCAGGGACAACAGAAATAGTGAGATATATTGGAAATAATAATCGGCTAAATAACGAAAATAATAATAACAGGTTTAATCAAAATAATAACAGATTTAATAATTTTAATCGGAATAATTATAATTATAATAATAATAATAATAATAGTAATAATAATAATATAAGAAGAAATAATAATTATAATAATAATAATAGATTCAACAATAATAGAAACAATAATAATAACAATAATAGATCTTTGGGAAATAATAATTTTAACAGTAATAATAACAGAAATTACAACAACAATAACACAAATTTTAATAGAAATAATAATAATAATAATAACAATTTTAATAGAAATTACAATAACAATACCAATAATAATAATAATTATAACAATAATTATAACAGGAACAGAAATTATTCTGGAAATAGACATCAAATTGGACACAATAATTCAAATAATACAAATAATATCAATTCCGAAAATTCAAGGATTTTGGCGATTACAGAAAAGGGAAACGAGCAACCCACCGAGGGGGAAGCCAACCAATCGGTAGGGGAATACAACATGTAGGCGAAGAAAATGAAATTGTTTTGACATTAAATATTTCAAACGGACTGTACGTAAACATAAATATAAATAACATTAAAACAACATTTTTAGTAGACACAGGAGCGTCAATTTGCGCTATTAAAGAAAAAATTTTAAAAAACAGTACTTTAAATACAAATAACGTAACTATAATTCATGGTATTTCAGGACATTTGGAAACATTAGGAACTGCTATTAACCAATTAGACTTTCGATCAATAAATATTGATTACGAATTCCACGTAGTTAAAGATGACTTTCCCGTACCTGTAGATGGTATTTTGGGAGCAAATTTCTTAAAAACTTATCAAGCTAAAATAAATCTGGAAAAATTTATCTTAGAACTTGCGATAAATAATAAACAAATTATTTTACCTATATTAAGTAAAGACAATATTAATACAATCACAATCGCACCGCGATGTGAATCAACATATTGGTTAAGTACAGAATTAGAAGACGAACGCATATTTTATCAAACCGAATTATGCGAGGGGGTTTTTATGGCTGGATCAATATCCAAAGCCATAAATGGTAAAATACCTATTAAAATACTAAATACAAGAGACAGTGACGTAAAATTAAACTGGGTTGAACCAGAATCATTTAGTCTTAACGACCATTATATTTTAAACTACGAAAAATCAGACATAAAACCACAAAATAGAGTAGAAAAACTATTAAAAGAAATCAATTACAATACATTAAACAAAGACGAGAAAGATTGTGTACAGAAAATTTGTACTAAATTTAACGACATATTTCATTTAGATGGAGATCAACTGACAATTACCAATATTGGCAGTGCAAAAATTCAAATAAAGGAAGGAGTAACACCTTCGTATACAAAACCATACAGAGTACCACACTCACAGAAAAATGACATACAGGAAGAAATCCAGAAAATGGTAAAGGATAAAATAGCAGAACCATCAATTTCAGCATGGAACTCACCAGTGTTAATCGTACCAAAGAAAAAAGATCCAGTTACAGGTTTACAAAAATTCCGGATGGTAATAGATTACCGAAAAGTTAATGACATAATCGAAGATGATAAATTTCCACTACCAAATATCACCGATATATATGATATGGTAGGAGGTGCTAAATATTTTTCTTGTATAGATCTTAGTCAAGGTTATTATCAGATGGAATTGGACAAAGACAGTAGACCATGTACGGCATTTTCCACGGAAAATGGACATTATCAATTGACAAGGTTACCAATGGGTTTAAAAATTTCACCCAGCGCATTTTCACGAATGATGTCAATAGCGATGTCAGGGTTAACGTATTCTAGATGTTTTGTTTACTTAGATGACTTAATAATATTCGGGAATAGTTTAGAATCCCATAATAAGAATTTAATTGAAGTATTTCAAAGGCTCAGGGAAGTAAATTTAAAAATTCACCCAGGTAAATGTAATTTTCTAAGGAAAGAAGTTTTGTATTTGGGCCATATAATTTCGGAGAAAGGCATTTGGCCTGATCCTTCAAAATCTGATGCAATTAAAAAGTTTCCACAACCACAAAATGCAGATGAAGTACGGAGATTCGTTGCATTTGCAAACTATTATAGAAAATTCATTCCGAATTTCGCTTCTATAACAATTCCACTAAATAAATTATTAAAAAAAGATGTTAAATTTAATTTTACCAAAGACTGTATCGAAGCTTTTCAGACAATTAAAGAATTTTTAATTAGCCCAAAAAATAGTAAACAGTTTTGAGGAGGAAATTGAGAAGTTAAAGGGGCAGAATGATATTGTTTTAGGTCCAAACAAAGTTTTGGCTTACATTCCGAAAAGGAATTGTATTGTAATGGTTAAACCAAAAGATAGCACTACATACCTAACCACAGCATTCGGCAGATTGCTAGGGGGGGATGTGCAGAAAATCATGGTTCCATTAAAATTAGATAAAATTTATATAACGAAAGGAGAATTATTAAAATTAGCAGACGGCCGTCAACAAAATAATTTAAATAATTTAAAGAAATTAATAAATGAGATGTTTAAGGATATTCAAGTGCACATGATGAAGGATTTAATTAGAGTTACCGACCCCGTGATGAAAAAACTTTTACTAAATGATTACCATATATTACCAACTAGTGGACATGCTGGAATCAACAATATGATGAAGAATATAAAATGTAAATATTTCTGGACAGGAATGCAGGAGGATATAACAGCATTTGTAAAACACTGCGAATCATGTCAAAGGAATAAACATATGAATCAGAAAAAACATCCTATGATAGTAACTTCAACGAGTGAAACAAGTTTCGAAAAAATCTACATAGATCTTGTGGGTCCATTGGAAGAAACATCAGATGGATATAAATACATTTTAACAATACAAGATGAGCTGACAAAATTTGTAGAAAATATACCACTTAAAAACAAAGAAGCAAATACCGTAGCTGAAGGACTCGTAGAATATTATATATTAAAATATGGAGTGCCAAAAAGAATTGCTTCGGATCAAGGAACAGAATTTATGAGTAATGTTTTTAAGGATGTGTGCAAAATGCTGAAAATAGAACAACTGTTCGCTACAGCATATCACCATGAGAGTATAGGAACTTTAGAAAACTCACATAAAGTTTTAGGAGCATATCTAAGAACATATGCTGCAGAAAATCATTCAGATTGGAATAAATGGATACCATATTATACATTTTGTTATAATACATCGGTACATTCGGAAACGGAATATACACCTTACGAACTTGTATATGGTAAACAATGTAAACTACCATCAAATTTAATAAAAACAATACAACCAGTATACAATTATGAAGATTATAGCATCGATTTAAAAAATAAACTACAAATAGTACATAGAGATGCGAGAGAAATATTATGTAAAAAGAAATTAGAGAGGAAAAATAGATTCGACAGGGATTATAAAGTAAAAGATAGTAATTATGAAATAGGCAGTTTAGTTTTACTTAGAAATGAAAATAGAAGGAAGTTGGATCCAATATATATTGGTCCATATGAAGTAATAGGCAATGAAGGTGTGAATTGCGAGATTAAATCAGATAAAAAGAAAATGATAGTACATAGAAATAGGATTAAACCATATTACGCGTATTTAATGGTAATAACAAAAAATTAAATGTTTTTTTTTAAAAAAAAAAAATATTTTTAGGGGGAAGGGGACGCCTGGAAACCTATAGATTTTAAGTTATAATAGTATAAATAATAAGTAGAATAGTATATTTTAGGTAAACAGTTAAACAAGAGTGAAAAGAGGGGAAGTTAAAGATTTATAATTTTAACATTTTATCGGTAAACATAAAAATATATATATATGTATAAACGAAATAATAATAAAAAAAAAAAAAAAGAAATAAATACTACGTTGAAAATAATGTTTTATTATTTTAATAAAAAAAAAAAAAAATTTTCTTTACTTATTTTTATTACATTATTTACATAAATTTTACATACACTTTGTATTCACTTTTATTTTTCATTAAGTTTTATATTTTACTTTTATTACATTACTTATAAAAATTTTATTACATAATATTAATTATTACATTATTTTTATTAGTTTACTTGAAGTTAAATTTTTACATTTTTACATTACTTTTGATAAAAATAAGTTGTACTCTAGATAAAATGTCATAAACATAATAAATTATAAACTTAAGAAAATTTTGGATAATTATGATAATTTGTAACTTTAAAAAATCTTTCTGAAAATTATAATAATTTTTTAAATTTAGAAATTGACAATATATGTAAGGGAATAATATCTGTTAACGCTAGAAAGCAGGAATTTACTTAGGGTAAGATTCCTCCTTTTCCGCCAGGAGGGGTGGTGTGGTGTATGCCACTAAACACATATGCTTAAACACGTGTTTGGTACCGTAGGTCAGTTTTATTTTTTAAACACTTTGTTTACATAACAAACTACAGCATAGCATACGAAAATACCACACAACAAAAAAGATCAAAATATTGAACCCTAAAATATGTCACGATAATGTAAATATATATATATGTATATTAATTCATATGCACATATATATATTTACATGTGCAGTACTAACTGCATACGGAATACATTAAAGAAATTCTTAAGAAATATTGAATTCTAAAGAATTCAATGTTAAAGGATATAAATTGCTAGCGTTAGCAAATATCGCCCAATATTACTAATATAGAATATTGGAAATATTTATAATTAGTATTAAGAAAAGTATGTGTAATTAAAATAAGAGTAGGGGTAATTTTAGGGTATAAAAGAAGAAGAATTAAAATAAAGAATTTACTTTTTAATTAACATTCAAAGTCAAAACAACCTTGTTTTATTTAACTTACAGGCTTCTATGCCAAGTAATAAATTATAACAATTTACAACTATACCAAACTAAAAGGGCTTGTGCCATTTTAGAAACATCAAGGCATAAACGCCACGATTATTGGTAAAATATATATATGGAATTGTTTTAATATAGATTTAACATTTGAACCATATGTACAGCGACCTGGTCACCGTTGGACATTAGACGTGCCAACATTACATGGTATATGTCTATATTCCACCAAAGGTCAATGTCTCGTTTCCAAGGATCCATTCGACTGGGGTGGTAGGCCGTTGTTTCCAGTTTTTTTAATTTTCAACAGTTTGCACAAATTCTTGAAAATTTGGCTAGTGAAATTTGTATCCTGGTCAGTAATAAGTCGTCTTGGAATTTCATATAATTCCTGCGCCACTGTAGTGGCTTCCATGTTAGGCAACGCTATACAATCCAGTAGTTTTGACAAATCATCCTGAAAACTTAGAATGTACTTATTCCGTGTTCGAAATTGGGAACGTACCGACTATGTATAGATACACCTTGTCGAATGGGCTATCAGCGGTGTCAGTGATCATCATAGACATCTTAGTAACCTTTCCTCTTTTGGTTTTCTGGCATTTCGGACACGACTCATTGTACTTTCTAATTATTTTCAGCATATTCTTCCAAACGTAATCTCGTTTTAACCGGTTATACGTTTTGATGTTACCCAAATGGCCACCCAAAGGAGAATCATGATATTGTTGAATAACTTCCTTAATTTCTGCCTTGTCTATTAATTCTACTCTTTGTTCTCCTTTTTCGGTTAGAATTTCGTTATCTATTTTGTTTTCGTCATCACTGGTCTCATCATAGCTATCATCTGCAGAGTAATGTATTACAATTTCATCCAATTTAGCTTTCTGTGCTCTTGTTAACATGTTCACGTTGAATATTTGTTCTTTTAAGTTCTCGCTGGGATTTTTTTTGCTATAGGTAAATCGACTCAGAGTATTTTGTTTTCCGGATTAGTAGTGTATTTTGAAATTGTATTCCGCCAACCTTCGTTTCCTTCTATTGATTTTGCCCTCCGGATTTTTCTTATTGAATTCGCTAATCAGCGGCTTATGATCCGTGAATACAAAAAATTTTCGGCCTAGCAAATAAGTTCTATAGTTCTTGATTGCCCAATAGATGGCTAACATTTCTCTCTCAATGGTGGCATGACTTGCGTACGCTACAGGTCTATCCTCACCTACATCTCCCTGTGAGAGAACCGCTCCTAACTCAAAATTACAAGCATCCGTGGTTAAATTGAAGGTCTTTGTAATTTGCACTTCTCGGGTTGCAACTTTAGGTTATGCTCTCTTAATCTCTGAAAAACTGTCTGAAGCTTTTCGTTATGATCCTACAGATTTCTTTCATACAAAACAATGTCGTCCAAGTAAACGAAGCACTTGAATCCCTGTAGCCCTGCTAGAACGCAATTCATCACTCTTTGGAAAGTTGCGGGGGCATCGGTGAGACCGAACGGCTACGCTTGAATTCAAAATGTCCATACGCAGTGCTAAATTCCCTCTTTTCCCGGTCAGCGGGTTCTATCTGGACCTGGTGATAACCGCTGGCAAGGTCTAGCGTCGTAAAGTATCTGAATCGTTCCGGTTGATCCAGGATTTCCTCAATGCGTGGCAACGGGAACGCGTCTCCAATTGTTACCTCATTAAGTTTTCGGAAATCCATTACGACCCTATGTCTTTTTTCACCGTTGGGACCCGCTTTCTTCGGTACCACCAAGAGTGGTGAATTCCAAGGATTATTCTTCTGTAAAGTTGTATTATGTGCTCTTGTAGCAGTTTCTTCATTTCTTCATTTATTACTTTCCGGTGACATTCCGCAAGTCGACTATTAATCAGAATCGTATCAGTTTTTACTTGTACTGAATGCGTAATATCCTTCACGAAGCTTAGTTTGTCACCAGCTAAGTGAAAAATATCCTGTCTGCATAATGTTTTCTTCAACCTTTTAATTCTCTCCGCTTTTTTATTTTAATTTTCCTCACCTAATTCAAATAAATATCTTATATCGAAAATCTTTTCTTCCATTTTCTCTGTGCTATTTTTCTTCTCTTCAGACCAGTCCCCTAATTCTTTTATGTCATAGTATTCCAATTCCACTAACTTGGGTTTAAATTTCGCAATTGTTTTCTGGATTTTTTGTTATGTTCATTATACCTACAATTATCTTACCGTCTTTCAGTGTACTAATTCCATTCCCTAAAAATACTCCATGTTCCAATTCTTCAACTATACAAACAACATCTCCTTCGTCCATTTCCTCCATATCAATTGTTACTTCCACAATTTGTGCGGAATTCGCTGGTATTTTTATCAAAGTTTTTTTGTTGTAAAAATAGAGAACAATTTCAATTAATTTTAAAATATTTCGATTAACAAAATTTCAATTAATTTTAAAATATATATACATAATATAATTCAGCAATGTGAGAAATAAATATTTATTTTTTTATATTTATTTTTATTAATAATATTATTGGATGTAATATTAAATAAAATGTTTTATTTAATATTAATTATTTGATGTATTTATTTAGAAATTTGATCAATTTAATTAAATTGATTTTTTTTACACAAATTCAAAAAAATTGTAAATAAACTTATTCGAATATTTATAAATATTTTAATAATCTTGAAAATAATATAAAAAAAAATATTAAACAATTGTTAAATTTAATCAACTTGATTGACTTTAGAAAAAAAATAAAATCAAAATATTGTAAATAAATTTATTTAAATAATTATAAATATTTTATCAACTTTGACTAATGAAACTATTGTTAAATTTAACTAAGCTTTTAAGATTACGTCATTACGTAACGGTACTTTATGACGTCAGGATTTCGAATAATGACGTCATTTTACCCGCAAACGCCATCTAGTGGCCGAAAAATGCATTACAAATTTTTCAAAAAATTCATATTTTTGCCATTTTCTCCTTAACGGTAAATTGTAGGATCCCAATTTTTTTTTTAAATTGTAGCTAATAAAATTCCCTATATTCTGAAAAAAAAAATTTAATGATTTTTTTAAGAAGTCGTCTAAAACTGCAAATTACTAGATATAGAGGTGTAGTGAATATTTTACCGTTAGTTTCATAACGGTAAGCGTTAAGTGGATTTTTTTTTATTTAGTGTAGTAGAGCAAAGCTTCAGAATTTTTTTTAAATCAACTTGTTTTAACAAAAGTCTTCTAGAAAAAGGATAAAAATGAGAAAAACTTTAAAAATTTTTTATTATGATTTAATAAAGTACCGTAAGTACCGTTACGTAATGACGTAATCTTAAAAGCTCTTCCCCGTTATTCGGAAGTACAGCCAATAATTTTGGATATTAAACAAAATTTACTATAAACAAAAAAAAACCTTTGATGAATCTTGATTTTTTTCTTTGATGAATCTTGATGATCTCTTGATTTTGTTGTTAATAATTGTGTTTATTCCATTATTTGTTGATTCTATCTACGATGATTATTTATCAAATTTAATATTGATGACACTTATTGTTTTATTTTTTTATTAGTATATAATATCACTTATTGTTTTTTTTTATATACTTCATAATTTAAATTATGATTATCACATGTCCCATTTTAATAGTTTAAAATTTTATAGATTTTTTTTTTTGGACATAATTTTTTTTTTTTTTAAATTATAAAATGATGAGATGATAACATTATATTGATAAAAGAGTTTCAATGATAATGTAGTCTTTTTTTTTATAATAATTATCACATATCTAATTTTAATTATGTTAAAATTTTATAGTTTATTTTATAGGTTATAAATTGATAACATGATAACTCTATATTGATAAAAAAAACTTTAAATGATAATGTAATTTTTTTTTTGGTAATAGTTATCATGTGTATAATTTTCACATTCACAGGTATAAAACCCTACTTTTAGGATTTTACATAAAACACTAACTTTTTACTTTTATTTAAAAAATGTCTAACTTCTTCTGGTGCCCTTGTATTTGCCGTCCGTACTCAATGAATAATAACCAAAGAATAATCAAAATCCTTAACTATATTTTTATATTTTATTTTTCTAATCCTTTCTTATAATTTCATTATTCTATTTCACTAAATTCCTATATTATTATTCTAACATTTTAATCATTAATCTTTCTCTGTCTATTTTGCACTATCTGCTCTATTCTAAACTACCTACGCCTGTCATAATCTATTTCCCATATTCCTCTAAATTCCTATTAACATAATGATCTCATTGTTCCATCATTTCGAGATGACAAACCACCAGAAGAAGAAAGTCAATTGGCATGATTTTTTATGTAATATCTGTAACAATATTATGATGGGATTTTATTTATTGTTAACAGTTTACAGTTCGGCCAATCTACTTTCTCACTTTCCACAGTGAGAACACTTTGACATAGAACTTATTGCTTTATCACACAGAAGCAATAACTGATCATACTTGCATAATCACACAGAAACAAGTAATTAATGATCAATAAAAATATATTTGCTTTATCACACAGAAGCAATAACTGATCATACTTGCATAATCACACAGAAACAAGTAATTAATGATCAATAAAAATATATTTGCTTTATCACACAGAAGCAAAACTGATCATACTTGCATAATCACACAGAAGCAAGCGATTAATGATCAATAAACAAATAATTGCTTTATCACACAGAAGGAACAACTGATCATACTTGCATAATCACACAGAAGCAAGTTATAAATGATCAATAAAATAAATATTTGCTTTATCACATAGAAGCAAAATGATCATACTTGCATAATCACACAGAAGCAAGCAATTATTGATCAATAAAAATATATTTTCTATATCATACAGAAACAACCACAGATATCCAATATCCAATGTAATACATTAAGTAACTGTCGAACTGTTCGGACGTGTTTTACTTTAGCTCCGCAAAAAGTCTTACATTTAATTTAATTAATTAACGGCAATTTAATTGCATAATTTTTGTATATGTACTTCTATAATTTCTACTTCCGTGAATTAATTCAAAATAAATTAACAAACTTATTTACTTCCGCTCAAGTGCAATTTTATTTATTTTTTGCTAATTACTGCAGTTTTGCGTACCACTGCATTTTTGTTGTGTTTTGTTATTATATTTAAATTTGTGTGTAACCGTGTCATTTAAATTTTATTAACCCAGTTTCAAATTTCAAAACATTAAACTAGGTTATTATATAAACAATAACAAATAAATAAACTCATTGTAAATAAAGTAAATATAAAAAGAATCAGATAAGACTTTGTGACATTGAACTTGAATATATTCTAATTAATTATAATGATTAAATGTAGTAGTGATAATTGTGGCATCGATACAAAAGATATTCAGACGTGCATCTCAGATCTAATTGCTTGCAATGGTATTTGCAACAAACTTTACCATCCGCAATGTATCGGTTTGTCACGCTGTGGTGTTAAATATGTGAAGGAAATTAAACATGTCTTTTCTTTTTATTGCAACGAATGTAAATCTATTAATCTATCTCACATCATGACTGCAATCAAAGCAAATAACGATATATTGAAATCAGTTTACGAATCAATTAATTCTGAGAAATTAAGCTCGCGCAATAACGAGACTAAATTTTCGAAGTGCGATGAAAATATTAACTTGTTAATGCAACATGTTGATGAGATTAGTTCTCATGTTTATCAAATTGACAGTAAATTCAAGGCGCAATCGGATAATCTGGCTATATTATCCAAAAATTTGGAAAAACTTTGTATTATAAATAAGGACTCATACAAAGAACTTGAAAATAAAATAGTCGATAGTTGGGCCGAAAAATCGCATTTTCATTTTGATACTTTACTGTCACAAATAAAAAAGTTGAAAATTTCTTCTGAGTGTAATTCCATAAAATTTCAATCTATAGTTGAAAACCAAAAAACTCAGAATATGGAGTTCTTAAATAAAATTTCAAATTTTCAATTTGATCGCAACAATTCTGAGGATTTAAAGTTAGAATTAATTAGTTTGAGCGACGAGCTTGCAGCAATTAAACTGATTTTCAGTGATGTCTTCGATGAAATCAAAAATATTAAAACCATTTCAAGTAAGATAGAAACCGCACCAATCACATTACCAAATAGCGAAGGTATATCTTTATTTGAGGAACTCAATATTAATGAAGATAATCAAGATTCCGTCCAATCCTGTAATACTCCATCAGTCTCACCGTCATCTAAACTTAGACTAATACCACTAACACCAGAATTACAAATATCAGAGCCCAATACACCGCTTCCAGAAACAACATCAAATGAACCACATTTAACTAATGAAAAAATATACAAATTCGGCGTATATTGGTCCAAAGCAGACTGGTCCAGCAGATTAGTGAAAATAAACGCTAATAATAATAACATTAATATGTCATCTGATCTCTCCATTTTTCATATTAAAGGAAGTGGATATCAGATGAATATTTCATGGATAAAAAGCCATTTGGAGGATGTACTGCAGATTAAAGATTATACATGTTCAAAACTGCGGCCTAGGTCAAGAAAATTAAGAACAAATAGAACTTTCCCCACATTTAAACTTCAACTTCCGAGTAAATTTGCCTGGTTATTTTCTGGACCAAATAATAATAATAATAGCTCCTTTAAGTTAGAGAATCTATATTTTACGCCATGGATCAATCATAAAGACAAAGTCAATAAAAATATTAATAAAAATAAAAATAGACACAATATTAGTAATATTAATAATAATAATAATAAAGTTAACAACAATAATAATATAAATTATAATAATAATAATAGTAATAACAATAACAATAATAATAACACCAACAATAGCAGTAACAAAAATAATAAAACAAATAGTTATACGAATAAAAATAAGATTAATAATAAGAATAACAAATATAATAATAATAATAATAATAAGCATAATATTAATCACAATAATGATAATAATAATGATAACAATATTAAAAATGATATTAATAGTAGTATGGACATTAATAATAGTAGTAAGGATAAAAATGTCATAAACAACAATAGGAATAATAATAATAATAATACTAATAACAATATTAAAAAATATCAGAACTATGTACAAGGAGAAACCCTCAATCCAACTCCTGCTTTCATTTCAACTCCTAACATCACCACAGCATGCTCTGATATCACAATTTTAGTTCCTAATACACCTATACAACCAAATATAAATCCACCTCAACAATCATATATTGATCCTCTAATTCCCCCATCTGTTAAACTAACAAAGCTATCTGCTTCTGAGGATGAAGGTCGGTACATTCTATCTCGCCTTAGAGACAACAAAACTTTTAACAATGTTCGACTCTTTTTGGCATATTTACATAACAAGGACGATTCAATTTGTATAGACGGCAAAACAAAGACATGCTTATTAGTTTCCATTCAGCAGGAAGGTCTTCCTACTGAATATACGGCACTTAGGGACATATATGACCGTTTTCACGTAGGCTTTGGAATCGCCTCTTCTGAAGTGACAAACGATTTAGAATCTTACGCTTCACATGTACATTCAAAAAGAATGTCATATATTCAAAAAACGCAAACTGAAAATGAGAAGCTTTTTCGTGCCTGGCAAGAGCTTAAGAGAAAATCTCCTTTCTGGTAATTCCAACAAACTTAAATCGCCAAGTCCTCTTAGAATTTTCTATCACAATTGTGGTGGCATAAGGGGAAAAATCAAAAATCTTTATATTGACTCCAAGTCATGTCATTTCGATATCATAATAATAACAGAAACATGGCTTAATGACTCGTACACTAACGAAGAAATTCTTGACAATGATTGGACCATCTACAGAAATGATCGTGACTATGAAGCTACTGGTTTATCCAGGGGGGGTGGGGTCTTAATTGGTGTACGCAACTCTATATCTCACACCGTAGTATCTACTGCTCAATCACAATTTTTCGAACATAAGTTCATCAAATTACTTTTCGATAATAAAGTAATATTTATCGGAGCAGTTTATATTCCTCCCACTTCTATAGAAAGTACATACAATGAATTCTTCGAAACTTTCCAATCTGTCAACTCGATTTTGGATGAAAATGATAACATTTTTATTTTTGGTGATTTTAATCGCCCTAACATTTCCTATGTTCCTGACGACTCAGATAACCATCTACTACCAGTCAATTTTATAGACGATATCGATTTCTCTCTTATCGATACATTTTATAGCAATGACATTCAACAGGTATGTAAGTACCCTAACGAGAACGGTAGGTGGCTCGATCTGATATTCTCTAATTCATATGACAACGTGGTAATATACCCGGCAAGTGAAGCTGAGAATCTTTTCTCAAACACACTTCATCATACAGCAACTATAGCTGAACTAACTACTACCACAAAATCTTCTTTCAGCAAATCTTACAACAAAAGAGTTGTATATGACTTTCACAATGCTGACTTTGCTAATATAAATAATGCTATTTCTTCTGTAAATTGGAATTATTTACTTATATCCAATAATCTGGATACTGTCGTTAATATATTTTATAGGACTATTCTTGAAATCATTGAACAATATGTTCCAAAAATTGTTCAGAAAGCTAAACTCTCAGAGCCATGGCTTGATAAGAATCTCAGAGCGTTACGTAATCGCAGAAATAAAATATATAAAAAATTGAAAAGAACTGATATTCCAGATGACGAGCTAATTCGTAAACATGACCAATTGTCTTCGGAATTTTCAACAAAAGCACACGCATCATATGACAATTATTTACGTAATATTGGACAAAATCTAATCAGAGAACCCAAGAAATTTTTTGATTTTGTAAATGTTAAGCGTAAATGTTATGGTTACCCATCTTCCATGTCTAAAGGTGACTTTACATCTTCATGTCCACGTGATATCTGCGAGTTGTTTGCTAACCGTTTCCGCGAAGTCTATCAACCATCTACTACTCCCTCTCCCAGTGACGCCACTCCTATATCTAGAACTCCGGTCCTAGACTCTCTATCTCTGACCATGGAAGAAATATTTCATGGTTTAAGTAGTCTGGATTTAAAAAAAGGACCTGGCCCCGATTTAATTCCACCGAGTTTTCTATATAATTGTGCACATCAACTATCGCTACCACTTCATCTAATTTTCAATAAATCTCTATTATTTGGGACCTTTCCATCTGCCTGGAAATCGTCTTTTTTAACTCCTATTTACAAAAGCGGTGATAAATGTAATGTGGATAATTACAGAGGTATTGCAATTTTATCTTCTATTCCTAAACTTTTTGAAAAAATCATTTGTGACAAAATATCGCCTAAAATTGTTCCACTTCTTAATAAACAACAACACGGTTTTATAAAAGGTCGCTCAACTACTACTAATCTCATGCTATTTACATCCGACTTACTGTGCAATATGGAGAAAGGCCATCAAATTGATGCGGTGTACACTGACTTTAGCAAAGCATTCGATCGCGTGGACCACATCATTTTAACATCTAAATTGCGTAAAATTGGAATTTGTAGTCCTTTGCTCAATTGGCTCACTTCATATTTGACTAATAGAACACAGAATGTAAAATTCCAAGGCTTCTTATCTTCTGATATTTCTGTCTTGTCGGGGGTACCTCAGGGTAGTCATCTTGGTCTTCTTCTTTTTAACATTTTTATAAATGACTTATCTGAATCTCTTTCTGATGTACCACACACTTTTTATGCAGATGACCTAAAAATCTATCATATTATTAAAAGCACTGCAGATATACTGTTTCTCGAATCTAAACTTCGAGCATTAGAAAACTGGTGTTCTATTAATAAATTAGATCTTAATGTCAATAAATGTCATGCTATTAGCTTCTCTCGTAGCTATTAGCTTCGCTCTGTAACAACTACCATATAAATGGTACTAAACTGCATAGAGTTACTCAAATTAACGACTTAGGTATCCTATTAGATGATAAACTTAATTTTAAACTTCACTATGACAAAATTATCGCAAAATCCAAAAAAATGCTAGGCTTTATCAAAAGAAGAGCAAGAGAATTCAATAATGTGTGGGTTACAAAATCTTTATTTTGTGCTTTAGTCCGCCCGATACTTGAATATGCTTGCCAAATCTGGAACCCTTACTATCAAGTCCACAGAGATAGAATAGAGTCAGTGCAAAAACAGTTTCTTCTCTTTGCACTTCGTGATTTATATAACCCCAGAGATTTCGAAAGTCTGCGAAAGTCTTTAATTTAAGTAATATTTATAATTACAAATATATATGTATTTTTATTTTTATCTAGCTATATAAATATGACGCTGTTACAGTGCCTGTCAAGGTACTGCAACCAAGAGTAATGTAATGAAATATAATGTAATGAAATGTAATGTACCTTGCTTGGTAAATAAATAAATAAATAAATAAATAGTTAATTTCAGCTTACCAATCTCATACAGATCATCTACAATTTCTTACCACTTTTATTACATCTTAAACCACTTGTGTAGACTTCAACCAACCATTGATCTGTATCTTATTCTGAAATTAAATTTCAAAATTTAAATTATTTAACATTAAAAAAAAAAACCAAAAAAAAACAAATTAATTATTTAGTCCATTTTAATTCAGTCGGGACAGAATCTTAAATTGAAGTTAAAAACCAAAAACACCATATTCCTTTTTTTCTATGATTCGTCTACTTCCATTGTAATTTCTCTTAGTGTAAAATTCATTTCGAAATATTATTCTCTTTAAGTCCCAAAATTTTATTTCTATTTAAAGACTGGTTTTCAATATTCTCAAACTTTTTTATTTGCTTTAAAAGCTTATTTAATTCAGAACAATTATTTCCCAACAAAACTGCTCTTAGGTTACTATTTTGGAGACCAGATATAATATATTTAATAATTGTTTCATCCGGTAAATTTATTTGCTTTGGTAGTCCGACCACCTCATAGAAGTAATTTTCTATGCATTCATCAACTTGTTTTTTACGGCTCATTATTTTATATAATATTTCTCCGTCATCACAAGACCCCGGAAAACTTTTAATTACATCATTCTTAAAAATGTTACAACTAGGCATTTCCTTGTGAACCGAATTGAACCAAAAACGGGCAGGTCCAGCTAACCTCAAAGAAGCGTAAAATAATGTAGCTTGTTCCGTCCATAAATAATTATTTTTTATTTTTTCAATATTTCGTATCCAACTTGAAACCGAAATATTTCTATCTTTTTGCGGGTCAAATTCAGGAATAAACATGCTTATTTCGTTTAAACCCATTAATACAGCAGTATTACAATTTACATTGTAAGTCACAACTGGGTCCTCTCTACTTAAATTAATTACCCTTGCCGCTACGTACGAGCTGGATGCACATTCATCGGAATTATATCTGTGGCCACATGCAACATAATACATAATCGCTGCATCCCTTTCTGCACGCAATAACAACATTTCATCACGCATTAATTGTAATTCAACTCGTATTTCTGCAGCATCTTTTTTTACAATCGTTGCTGTTTTGCAATTTTTTTTTTCGAACATGACTTATCCATTTTTATATATATTTATTTATGTAGTACGGTATAATTATTATGTTATGTAGTATAATTATTATTTTTAATTATACTACCAAAATCAAATTCAACAATATCAATTTCACCAATATCAATTTTTAAAAAAACAATAAAATATATATATTACTATCAAAAAATAGATACTCTTACCATCCGATGAGTCAAAAATTCTTAAATTGCGCAATGTTCTTTTTTTTCAACGCACTAACAAATTATTAATTTTTTTTCTACGCACTAATCAATTTGCCCACAAACTTGTTCATTCTTGTTCAGAATTTATGTACATAAAAATATGTATATCTGTATTATGTATGTACACTATTTATCCTTACGGGAAATAATAATTTTAACACTATATTCTTTTTAAAACTGTTTTTTAATCAATATGCACTACTTTTCTTTATCCCTTGTCCTTTACACACAGTTTTTTAAATTTCAGAATTTCTGTTATTTTTTCACACTTTTTGTATTTCACAATTTTTTCTGTTGTCCAAATTAACCACACACACACAAAAGTAAATATTCTTTCATTAAACGCAATTTCACAATATTTTTTTTCTAAATTGACTACGCACCCACAAAAATAAAAATTCTTTCTTTAACATAAATTTCACAATTTTTTTATTTTTTTCCAAATTAATCACTCACACAGAAGTAAATATTCTTTCTTTAATTACAAATTTCCAGAAATATTTCTTTTGCCTATATTAAACACATGCACAAACACACAAAAGTAAATATTTCTTTCTTTAAAATCAAATTACACAATATTACATATATTTTTTTTTAAACCCAAATTTCACATATTTATGTTTTTTTTTTTTAAATAAACTATAATTATTAGAATATATTACATTTAATTTTTGTTAATTTACACTATTACACTTTAATTTCATGAGTCTTGAGTCTTGACCCCACATCTGAACTATAAAACCCTACTTTTAGGATTTTACATAAAACACTAACTTTTTACTTTTATTTAAAAAATATCTAACTTCTTCTGGTGCCCTTGTATTTGCCGTCCGTACTCAATGAATAATAACCAAAGAATAATCAAAATCCTTAACTATATTTTTATATTTTATTTTTCTAATCCTTTCTTATAATTTCATTATTCTATTTCACTAAATTCCTATATTATTATTCTAACATTTTAATCATTCATCTTTCTCTGTCTATTTTGCACTATCTGCTCTATTCTAAACTACCTACGCCTGTCATAATCTATTTCCCATATTCCTCTAAATTCCTATTAACATAATGATCTCATTGTTCCATCATTTCGAGACGACAAACCACCAGAAGAAGAAAGTCAATTGGCATGATTTTTTATGTAATATCTGTAACAATATTATGATGGGATTTTATCTATTGTTAACAGTTTACACAGGTTATAATTAATATTGTTTTATAGGTTATAATTATATTCCTTTTTTTTATATATTTTAACCAATTAATTATAAATTTATATTACTTTAGTTTGAAACGTTTATTTTATGTATTATTTTTTTAATATTATACATAAGGTATTACATTTTTTTATAAAATTTATAAACTAACTTTTAAAGCTTGTATTTTTATAATTTTTTATATAAAATTTTTTTTTTGTCGGGGTCACCACTTGTTGGTCAATTTATATATTTATTGTTATAATAAAACACCAACTTTAATTTTATTATAATTGTACTCTTTATTTATTTATTTATTAATTAGTTAATATTGTTATTATTTTCTTGATTAAATATTTGTTTTATTTTTTAGGTAAATTAATTATTTTAAAAATTCTTTAATTAAATTTACTTTACCACTATTAAATTTTACGTCTGATAAGGTCGATGGTTCGAATTAGAAGAGCGAGTTAATTATCAAAAATTTTGATTTATCATTATGATTGCGTGGGAGTAATTGTAGCTGTCGTTGCAGTGGTCAGTATTTTAATATAATTTAATGAAACTACAAAACTGCAACGGTCACTACAATAATAATAATAATAATAATAATAATAGTAATTTATTTATTTATTTCTGCCAACAAAGTATTTATAACTTTTTTAGACAACTTAAGTAGGTACTGTACATATGTATTTATATAAAAAAAATATTTAAAAAAAAATCAAAAAAATCAAAATAACAATAATAAAAATAAAAATTTATAAACTAATAAACTAAATAATAAGAAAAAGGAAAAAAATTAATAATTAAATATAAAAAATAGCCTTAGCAATTATGAATGGAACGAAATTAAATTTAATTTTGCTTTTAACATTTGTGCCGACATATTAAAATCTATGAAATCATAATGGCGGTTAAATTCCGACATTAAGCTATTAAAACCAGAATATTTAAAGTAATTAGTCCGGGAGAAATTAACATTAAAAAATCGGTTATTGCGTACATTACAAGCAGGAACATTTATGTTACACAAACTTAACAATTCACAAGAATCAACATCATATGATAACAGACGAAAAACAAAAATAATTTTTGCAACACAGCGTCTTTCAGAAAGTGTATTCATATTTATAAGTTTTAGACGAGATTCATAGGACGGCAAATTATTTACATCACTCCATGAAAAACTTCTTAGAGCAAATCTAAGAAATCTTTTCTGGATTGCCTCTATGCGACTAATATGAATATTATAATACGGACACCATACAATAGAAGCATACTCAAGTATTGAACGAACAAAAGAAACATACAATGTTTTGATTACGTACGGATCAGTGAAATCACCAGCATACCGTCTAATCATACCCCATGTTCTATTGGCTTTATTAATCATGTAATCAAAATGCAAATTGTATGTTAATTTTGTATCGAGCAATACACCAAGATCCTTAATACAAGTAACACGAGACACAGTTTGTTCACCAATTGTGTAAGTACCAATAAACGATACAGTTCGACGGGAAAACGAAATTACGGAACATTTACTAGCATTAAGAGAGAGCTGATTCTTATTACACCAAAGATAAAGTTGAGCCAGAGCTGCATTAAGATTACAAAATGTAGCCCAGTCTTTACCTGACATATATATTTTAAAATCATCTGCAAACATCAAAAGCTCATAAAAAGGCAAAAACTTAACAATATCATTTACATATATAATAAATAACAGTGGTCCTAAATGACTTCCTTGAGGAACGCCAGATGGTACTGAAATTAGATCAGAAACACAGTTACGAAAAGACACAAATTGACGCCGATCAGTCAGGAAAGAAGAAATCCATTTAACAAAAATAGGAGGAAACCCCAATTTATTAAGTTTAAATATTAACAATTTGTGGCTTATACGGTCAAACGCTTTACTGAAGTCAGTATAAATTGCATCTACTTGATTACCTTTGGCAATTTCAGAGTTAATAAAATTCGTAAATAGAAGCAAATTAGTGACAGTTGACCGTTTCTTCATAAAACCATGTTGTTTTTCACTTATTAATGGCTTAATATGAAAATAAACTTGACCTGTAACCAAAGCGTCAAATATTTTTGGTATAGCGGATTGCTTGCATATACCTCTATAATTGTCAATTTTATTTCTTCTCCCTGACTTAAAAACAGGAACCAGAAACGAACTCTTCCATACAGATGGGAAATATGCAGATTTTAAAGATACATTAAACATATGACACAATAAGGTATGCAACGGAATAGCACAGTTACGGACAAAACCAGACGGAATACCATCAGGGCCAGGTTTAAAGTTGAAGTTAATATTATTAATATATTGAAGAGTTTCAGCAGATGAGATCACAATTTCATTAAAAATTAATTGAGATGAATTGCCCATATAGTTGAAAAACTTTTCATCAATAACAAAATCATTATTAACATATACTGATTCAAAAAACGAAGCAAACAAATTACAAGTAGCTTGTGGAGTATCAGTACGTTTATCATGTAAAAAGAAAATAGAGGGAAAACCATCACTTTTATTTTTATCATTAATAAATTGCCAGAATTTTTGTGGACATGATTTAATACTATTTTGTATATTATTAATGTACAAAAAATAAGCATTAGTAAATGCTATCTTAAATTCTAATTTAAATTTACGGTATAGCCTAAAATCAGTATCGGACATACTTAACCGCCATTTTCTATATGCACGATTTTTTTGGATTTTCAAATATTTAGTTATGTCATTATTCCAGGGGCACATATCGCGATCTATATTTCTATTACAGATCACTGGAACATATTTAAGAATGACATCATTGATTCTTTTATAGAATTCAGAACACAAAACATTTAAAGAATTACAAGATAGAAAATGATCCCAATCATAATTACTAAGTGCATTACATATATCATGATAGTTAGCATTTTTAAAATCAAAACTAAAAGAATGTACAGTTTCACAATCATTTAAAATATTTAAGTTACAAAAAAGATTAATCGCAGGATGATAGTTATCTTCTTTAACCAATGGTGCAAAACTTCTAGAAATCACACTTTCATCAGAAATATTTGAAAAAACAAGATCTAATGTACGACTTTGAAAATTTTTGACAGGATTCAGTTGCAGTAATCCAAGAGATTGCATTGTGTCTACAATTGTTGTTTCCACTGTACTAATTGTATTTGTAGGACACAAAAATGTACAGTCAGTATCACCAGAAATCCAATTAATTTTAGGTTGATTGAAATCACCGAAAATGTAAATTAAATCGGTACTAGACATTAAATCCACAACATATCGGAAAGCATCCAAGTATCTAGTTATCTTCAGTAAATCACTTGCAGGTGGAATATATGCAGCTACAATATACATATTGGTAGAAGAAGACAAATTAATTTTACTGCAACACAATTCAATATCTGAAAATTCATTCATTGCAACATCATTCACATTCCAAGAACTTCTAACAGCAATTAAAACACCACCAAGGCGTTGATGTAGGCTATTTTCAGAAGATCTATCACATCTATTAATTATAAAATTAGAAGGAAATAGAACAGCATTATTAATAGAGTCGTCTAAACCAGTTTCAGTTAAAACAACAAAATCAACAGAACAGCAAAACATATTAATAAGAAAAGTACTTGTCTTCGTTCTTAAACCTCTAACGTTTTGGTAGAAGAACGAAGATTCATTAAGTTTTTTGCTTTTATACCAACGTTGACTTTCGGCGAAAACTCTCTAATTAAGACACCAGGTGGCCAGAAATTAGTATCTAATAATTTCTTACCTATAAGTCCTGTAGTGTAAATTTTAAAAGAAGATGATATTCTACCTGGCAAGTTCTCTCTAGTTAAACATTGACAACGAGTGTTGCCAATGTCAATACCTTTACTTTTAATATAACTTGTTACATCACTTGGCTTAGTACCATATTCAAGTCTTGATAAAAATACTATGAAAGGTGGTGGTACTACTCTCAAAGTACACGTATCATTAACAAGTTCAACCATTTGATTATCTACAGGTTGAGTACAAGCATCAGTAGTAGAACCAGATGAAAGAGGCAAGTCCGGAT